>BRDA01029943.1:0-10452 GCA_036984385.1 Crenuchus spilurus | reverse complement strand
TCTTATTGGTACTTGGTATCGGCAAGTACTTAAATGTAAGTACTTGTACTCGTACTCGGTTTGAAAAAATGTGGTATCGGTGCATCCCTAGTTGTAGGTGCCATTTTCAGGACCAAATGTCTGAGTTTGAGGTAAAATTAGACATTTAAAATGATCTCAGAAACCAGCGCACAGCAAATTAAAAGCACGGTTTAGCATATGAGCTCAAAACGGCAGCAACTATTCAGCAAAACCCTAGAACAGAAACCTCTGTCCTCAGTTTTACTGACCTGGCTGGCTGTGGTATAGGGGGTAGTGGTACAGTTGGGATTGGAATAGGTAAGGGTCCAAGGCCTGGTGTCTGCACTCCTACTGCTGATGTGCTGCGTCCCAGCCTGGAACCTCTAACTGGGGGGTCTGCAGGCAGTGGCTTCTGGGGTGGACTGGGCTTCTCATGGTCCTGCCAAAGAAACAGTCATGTAGCTGTTATGGCTTTTTACAAGAACTCAACATTTCATTTTCAGAGAGCACTTAACAGGAAACTTTGCTTTTAAATTTGGCAAAAGAACTTCCTCTAGCACATGCTGCAGTTAAATTATCCCCCAAACAACGTACATGTACCTGTAAATGTCCAGTGTGGAGCGTGTTTACAGTTCTGGAATCAGGACGTTGCTTAAAATGAAGTGTAGCAGAAACTGGTAACGTTCTGTAACTAAAGGTACTGAAGACGTGCACCTGAAGGTCCCACTGTTGGTCTGAGAGTGTACATCACTAAACAGTTCCAAGCAAGGCGGATCCCTGTCCTCACCTATCAAATTCCTTGTAATAATCTGAAAATGCCATTCACATCCTGTTTTGTTCTGATAAAAGGACGAGTACAGAGAAGCAAAGGAGGACACGAGCTTTTAATCCTACAGCAACTGAAGTCTGAAAACAACTTCAAAGTAAATGAGGCACATGTCCACTAGATGGTGCTACATCGCTGTCAGTTACAGGAGCCACAGTGATCCTGTGTGCCTGATCCTCTCTTGTCAAGCTGGTACTGCTGCAGCTGCCCGTCACCCCCCTGTCCAAGCGCCCCAGGGGCATGTGTGGAATGAAAAAGTTGTGATCTGTTGCTAATTCATTCCGAGGGTGAGGTAATAAACATCTGCTACTATTTTGTACCACTTGTACACAGACTGAGAGAATGAAGAAACCTTCAGCACGAGCTGTGGGGATCTGCCCATTTCTGAAAACGGGCACCAAATCAAATCTCAGTGTGATTTTGAAATGGCTATGAATCTTCCTCACACTGGGAAACGGGTCTCAGGCTTCTCCCGCTGAGCCTCTGTCCCCTGGCATCTCCTGTGCCAGACACTGTGTGAAGGTGATTTGTGCTAACATTTCTTGAGCAAGCCTCTTCCCCAGAGAATGCGATGTCATCAGTGCATTATGGGAGCTTTTAGTCATGCATGCATAACAGTGTGTTGAGCTGTGAGGCCAATTTTCTGCAGCGCCTGAAGACGTGAACCCGTTTCAGGACTCTCACTGTAAATGTTGAATCAGTCGAGCAGTGCAGGCACTCAAGGGTACCAAGTCAACCAAAGTGCTTCCATAATTTCATAGGTAAGTGGTTATGCACTTAGTCAAGCTAGCGATGAGCTCATCACTAAGAGACCTTACTCATGAAATCCTGATGTGCCCTGTAGCAGACATGGCATACTGTTAATAAAGTTAGCTTATTATGACACTATTAGTGCCGTACGGCAGGAAAGCTCTCAAAGAATGAATGTGATGAATAACCCACTTACAGGAATACTCCAGCATTTCTCAACTTAATCTCCAGCTTCTGCTTCTGTAGCATATGGCCAATTACCACAGACAATAACTTCGATATGTTTCCATGTACTTAGTAAAGAACAGAAACTGTTGACTCAAAACTAATGTATGCTTCACCATCTGCCCTCAGGCTCATATTATAAACGTGCTTTCAGCCAGAAAGTTTTCATTCTTTTTAAACCCTTTAAGGCAGAGAATCATGTGGTTATGACATCCATGATGCATTTTGTTTAAACAACTTTACATATAACAGCATGCTTTAAATTCAACATTAAACTACGGGAGATGAGCGTTCTGATAATGAGCCATATGTGCTGTACTGCCAGATCTGCAGACGGACATACTGCAGTTATTTGTACTACACATGCTATTTTTGTTTTCATTGCTTGGAAGCCAAACAGGCTAAAAACACCGTCAAGCAGGTCCAATCAATGCAGTGATTCTGCTTTAGACACATGCCCATGTTGGGTTTTGTAACATCTTTCTGAGTTCTGAGCTCTAAATATTGGGGTCCAGCACAACTTCAACTTAAAAGGACTAGTGACTAGGCTTGGGCCAACAGACAATACCATTATCCATCATCCATGGTCAATAGCTGACAGACATCACAAAGTCAGCATCAGGACCAGCCCCTGTCCACAGTGTATTGTGTGGATGTGTGAATGAGGCATTCAAGCCTTTCTAAGGTCCTGCTGTGACTTTGACTTTTAGCACTGGTTTTTGGGACCTTTAGGTTGATTATTTTATGTTAATGTTCACTTTTTCTGACGTCAGCTCAGAACAGTTTACAGCTAAGTAGTAATGAATGCTAACTGACTCACTCATTAACCTGCATCTGGTCCTGTACATTATTCTACAAAAATAATTTAAAATCAAGTTTTCAATAAATAACATTCCAGACACTACAGAAATCAATTTGGGATTTTTTTTTGCTTTTGTGTATATTTTTGTATATATATATTAATATTTTTGTATTTAAATAATATTGATGGCCAATAACTGGCAATGCTAAACCGAGTTATATAAAATTACTTTATCACTATTAACCAAAACAAGAGATGTCTGTGTGCTACTTTCTCAGAGTTATGAACAGAACAACATGCTAAAATGATTGCAGCAGCAGATATACATCAATGAATACTGGAGTATTGCTTTAATATCTGCTTATGTAACACAACACTGAGTACTTGAAATTGATCCATCAGTACAGCAGAAACGGACCCGTGTCTGGAGATGTTTTTGAATAGAAAAAGTTCATCTAAGCCTGCACATTCAGTGTTAACAGAGTCGTAGGCTGACCGGCACCTCTAAATCAATAATTCAACAAACCCCAAACCCTGAAATCATTGCTGTTGCTGAGGGCCTGCTGGGTACCGCTCACTGATAAAACCAGAAAACAATGTCCCTGCAGCACTCTGCAGACGCCAGAATTATATTAAAGCCTTAATGTAGTTTTCTTCTCAGCCTGGCTGTCGGCGCGGTATCCATACACCTCATACTGTTTGTTTAGTTTTGTGTAGAAATGCCGAAGCCCCATGGGGGGTGGGCATTGGTTACTGCCTCAGCTGGATTGTTTGAGTTTGACTGAACACTCTTTGGACACTACAGTGTTTCCTTGCTCCACACATGCCTCTTCAGCCCTTCTGCCCTGGTTTCCCTCTCTGAACCGCTCCTGCTGATTTAAGCCTTAATAAGAACCATGCTCTGAGAATCAGTGAGGGGTCCATCCACAAGAGAAGAACAAGGCAGCACAGCCAGTGGCTAAAACCACTCCAAACCCAGAGACACTGTCCTAAAGGGGAGATCAAGGCTATAACTTTAAAAGGAACACATCCAGAATATACACACATTAGGATATACAAGCAGTAGACATGTCTCAGTTCAGTAGCTTGTTTTTGTTTCTCACAATAGATCTGATAACACAAGCCTGCAGATTTCAGTTAGGCCTCCACCTCAGCTACTTTTCTTGTAAAAATAGCTCATATTAAAAGATGCTCATATTGTTTTTGCATAATACTTATAGTCTGCTTCTACACAACATAATGTATTGGTCACTCAGTAATGATTAAGTTTTTAAGTTTTAATAATAAATAATTAAGTTTTGTTGAATTGAATATCTTGATTCCAACACCCACTGCAACACACATCTAGAACTACAGTAGATCAAGTTGCTGTGATTGATTTGAGAGCTTGTTTGCATATTGCAGCATTCTGCATTCATCAGTATTACAAAGGTCAAAATTACAATGATGATGCTAGTTAACAGCTCGCATTCTTCCCTGGAGGAGCCTGAGCATCTGACTGCTAATGATGACCTGTGAAATGCTGCATATATCTTTTATAACATCATCTCATCAACTACTGCTTCTACAGCTACTACTACATCTATGACTACTACTACTGCTACTACTACTATAACTTCTACTGCTGATGCTGCTACTGCTACAACTACTGCTACTACATCTAAGACTTCTACTACTACTGCTACTACTACTGCTTCTACAGCTACTACTGCTACTACTACTATAACTTTTACTGCTGATGCTGCTACTGCTACAACTACTGCTACTACATCTAAGACTTCTACTACTACTGCTACTACATCTATGACTTCTACTACTACTACTGCTACTACTACTATAACTTCTACTGCTGATGCTGCTACTGCTACAACTACTGCTACTACATCTAAGACTTCTACTACTACTGCTACTACTACTGCTTCTACAGCTACTACTACTGCTACTACATCTATGACTTCTACTGCTACTACTATAACTTCTACTACTGATGCTGCTACTGCTACAGCTACTGCTACTACATCTAACACTTCTACTACTGCTTCTACAGCTACTGCTACTACATCTAAGACTTCTACTACTACTGCTTCTACAGCTACTGCTACTACATCTGACTTCTACTGCTACTACAACTACTGCTACTACTATGACTTCTACTACTACTACTACTGCAACTACTACAACTTCTACTACTGATGCTGCTACAACTACTGCTACTACATCTAAGACTTCTACTACTACTGCTACTACTACTGCTTCTACTGCTACTACATCTAAGACTTCTACTACTGCTACAGCTACTGCTACTACATCTATGACTTCTACTGCTACTACTACTATAACTTCTACTACTGATGCTGCTACTGCCACAACTACTGCTACTACATCTAAGACTTCTACTACTGCTACTACTACTGCTTCTACAGCTACTACTACTGCTACTACATCTGACTACTATTGCTACTACATCTGACTTCTACTATAACTTCTACTACTGATGCTGCTACTGCTACTACTACTACTACAACTTCTATGGCTGCTATTACTATTAATACTACTATTTTACTACTACTGCTACTATAGCTACTATTAAGACTTCTACTGCTTCTACAGCTAATACTACTGCTGTTACTACTACTACTATAACTTACTAGTTGTTACTACAGCTATTACTACTACTACTGCTACTATAGCTACTACTATGACTTTTACTACTACTACTATTATAACTTCTACTGTAGCTACTACTAAGACTTCTACTACTACTGCTTCTACAGCTACTACTACTGTTGTTACTACTACTACAACTACTGCTACTACTACTATAACTTCCACTGATGCTGCTGCTGCTGCTACTACTACTATAACTTCTACTGATGCTGCTGGTACTACTACTGCTGTTACTACTACTACTACTATAACTTCTACTACTACTACTACAATTACTGCTACTACTATTATAACTTCTACTACAACTACTGCCACTACTACTATAACTTATACTGATGCTGCTGCTGCTGCTACTACTACTGCTGTTACTACTAGGGTTGGGCAGTATTGGTGTTTTTCATACCGTGGTATGAGCTTGAGAAAATACCGCGATCTGCGGTAATTTCGGCAGCGGCTACTGAGTGCCCCCTTCATCACCGCCCCCCCTCCCCCGCAGACACGCAGAGAGAGAGAGAGAGAGAATCGTGTTTCGCTTCTATCATGAAATAAACGAAATTAAGACACTGAAATTAACCTTAATATGATCACCACATCGGGAATCGCAGTGTGCACGCAGATACACACACACACACACACACAGGACTTTACCAGAGACCAAAATAAACAATTACTTGTTTAGTTTTGAAATAAAAGTATCAAGTGTGTGTGTGTGTGTGTGTGTGTGTGTGTGTGTGTGTGTGTGTGTGTGTGTGTGTTTCTGTGAAACTGGCGCTGTGCTTTGCTGACGTGTGAAGCACGTTTAAGTCGCAGTTTTAATACTTTTTGAAATGTGCCGCATTACCTCACGTGACTAATAGTCATAACTTTTAGATACCGTCCCCATATTTAAATACAGCGGTATAACAAAATACCTTTATACCACCCAAGCCTAGTTACTACTACTACTATAACTTCTACTACTGCTGCTACGACTTACTACTACTGCTACTATTACTACTACGACTTCTGCTACTGCTACTATGACTTCTACATGCCCACTATAATCACAGTTTAAAGTCAATAAATATTTTTTTTGCTGAGCAGAACTACAAGACATGCCAAGCAAATTCACTCCAGGCACTACACTTCCAATAATGCCCCATCTTTCCGAAAAGCTTGAGAGGCTAAGGTTTTTACCCAGGCAGGTTCTTTAGGTTGTTCAGCTGAATATTAAACATGTCTAAATATTTAAAAGAAAATGTGTCACACAGCAGACAAGGCAATGATCGGGCATGTGTGTATGTCTGTCTGCTTATAATCATGTAACCTACCAACAATAAGCATTATCACACTAAAGTGAGCACATTAATAATAGTGAAGGCATCAGTTATGTCAGCACAGGCTTTATGCTAAATGAGTCACAGTATAGTCAGTAAGATGTAAATGTCATAAAACCTGTTATCTGGCTAATAAGATCTGACGATGCAAAGACAGAACCACAATTCCTGTAGTTTTACACCTGAAAAAGATGATTATTCACACACGTGTGGCAGTAATGCTCATTTTCTCCTGCAATAATCAGCTAATATATATAGTGAATGTAATAAATTCCATTTACTTGTTCATTTCTCATGCATGGCAAAGTAACACCCACTTTAGTGTTAAATCACTTAAGCTATTTAGGGTTTAACAGATTCTTACCTAATGCCCTTATGCCTGACTGGCATGCAGAAGGGTATTTGTATGCCAGTCAGGCTTTGTCTCTCTTAATTCTCTGTGTGCCCCAGTACAAGTAGTCTAGAAATGGCCGTTTATGATATATTACTTAGCAACATCATCACTTTTGTTATTTATAATAAAAAGAAGCATTTTGAGAGTATTTCATATAAATATGCCCGTGAATGTTGCTGATAGAACGTACCTGTTTGGCTCTGTAGGGTAGCTGGCGTGGGAGTGTGAGAAACGGGGTAACTCTGACTGGAGATTGAGTGTGAGTGGGCAGTGGTCTGTGGGGTGGCACAGGGGGCAGGGCCTGGAGGCCAGTGGCTACACCTACACCCAGTGTGATGGGCATGGGGTGACTGATGTGAATGGGCTGGCAAAGAGCAGGACACTGGGGCAACCGTCGTAAAGTGTGAGAGTGGTAGTTCGGAGGAGGGGTCAGAAGAGGCTCTGCGCTGAGATGAGATGGCTAAAGAAAGACAGAAAGAGTGAGCGATCACACAAACAGGTAATCCAGTGTCTCCAGTAAAGCAGATGACGCTGCACACACTGCAGCCCTCTTTTTGCTCCTTGAACGAGTCAATTTTGATTATCAACAAAAACCATCAGAGCTCGTATTATGACTCCTGTACGTGAGACGCTTCTCCATTAAAGTTTGTCTTTTGCAGATGATACAGGTTTAAATTCCTTCAGGGACAAAGTCAGAATAAATCAATTATACGCCTTCGCAGCATCTTGTTTTTGACAATAAGCCTGGGCTGAATTAGTTTGGCTGAGCAGAGTAATTTCTCAGGGAGAGTCTGTAGCGTCCGTCACTGCTGTAGCCTGAGAACAATGCATTTATATTAAATTAGTGAGCCTGTACTCGACTGAGAACATGTCTGATTGGCTTTGCTGTGTGTGTGTGTGATACCTTGTCAGCTCTGGATGGAGATTTGTGGTGAGGAGAGCCTCTGTACATAGGCTGAGGAGGACTGGGGGCTCTACTCCATCCCACAGATCTACACAAGAGAAAGATACTGTGAGTAACAGACAGTGATGGATGATGTGAGGTGGACAGTATGATAAGTTAGTGTTATCATTATAAATAATACAAGAAACGTCTTTGTGAATAAATCATCAGAACTAAAAAAACCCTGACCGACAGCTTGTACATAAAAAGACTTTAAACATCAACAAGATGTTTGTCTTATTTACTTCAATGTGTGTTCAGGTTCTATTACAATGTTATGGCCCTTCTCTTATTTACCTTAGAGAGAGACAGAGAGAGAGAGAGACAGAGAGAGAGGGAGAGGGAGAGAGACAGAGAGGGAGAGAGAGAGAGACGCAGACAGAGACAGACAGAGACAGACATAGAGACAGAGAGAGAGACAGAGAGATAGAGAGATCTCCATTTTAAGAGCAGTGTACTGTGTTAGCTAACCTGTCAGTCATTAAGACAAAGCGCTTGTATCTACACTCGGTGATTGATTGATTGATTGATTGATTGACTCGGTGTCCTTATTATCAGCTCTTTATATACACACTGTAGTCCTGGCAGCGGAGAGAAACACATTAGAGTCTGATGTGCTAACAGTTTTCCATTAGGTCCTATGATGAACATGCTAATGCGGCTAACTTATCTTTTTCTCCTCTTTATACTACTGTGATCCTTTAACCCCGTGACGTAGAGAGGAGCTGTGCTCTTCCATTCATTTACAGTAGTGCTGTGCTCTAAAACCAATCAATCAATCAATCAATCAGTACCTAATATGGTCCTCACGCCAAAAACATTACATCACTGCAACCAGGAATATGTCTGTGGAGCTGATCTGGACAGTGAGAGTAAATACAAGGAGGTGGTTTTAATGTTATGGCTGATTGGTAAAGGTTTTTTAATCAGAATTCATTTACTTCTAAGTTCAGAACCTTTACTTTTATCAGGTGCACTCAGCATTATCATCATCACGAGAGTCACGTGACGGCAGACTGAACATGAGAACAGAGTAAAGCAGTGTAAGGAGAGTGAGCTTGTAGCTCTCTCACTCTCACTGCTGTGTTTATAACAGAAGCCACGTAGACGATGTCCTCTACAGCTAATGCTGATATTACAGTATTACAGATGTGTTACTGCAGAACAGTGTCACAGCAACACAGCTGAGCTTCAGAGAGGAACCGTGCAGGCTCCGAAAGGCCAAATTCACAGCATTTAAACAAAATTCAACATTATTCTGTCATTCATCTCATTAAAACAAAAAGTCTTCTTTCCTAAGTTTTGTAGAGGACAACACACTGTAATAGCACTCCTGTTCTACACGTCTCGCTCTATCATTTACACAATAATGTACAGTCTGACCTGCTTTAATTAAAGTCTGATTAAAACAAAGTAAAATAAATTCATTCTTCAGAGTAACACAGTGTTTCAGTCCAAAACTTAAGAAGAAAATGTCTGTAAAAGTGAATATTTTTGCTAAGCTATCCATCCTTACAGTACAAATGACTTTGTAAACATTGTTAATGCCTTTGGGAAAGGCCTCCTGCCCTCAGTATTATATCATGATAATATAGAAATGACCTACAACGACCTCCATTTGAAGTCACTACTTTTACAGATGAAAGGAATGGTTCCCACCCCAACAATACTTCATGAGTAGTAGATACAGCTCTGTGTGTGTTCTCAGCTGTACCTCAGCTTCTGAATGGTGCTCTTCTTGTTGGCGAAGAGCAGCTGGACCAGAGTCTTCCTCTTCAGGCACACGAGCAGGCCAGCGGCCAGCAGGCAGAGCACAGTGACCAGCAGGCCCATGGCCAACGCCCGACTGTCAGCTGACGTCACATAGGACAACACGCACATTAATACACACACACGCACGTCTAAAGTACAGCACAGAGGGAGGGAACACAAAGAGAGCAGCCTGTCAAAGTGTGTTCATAGCCCAGTCACAGTCACTCAGAATCAGCCCCGAGCTTTGAGTGCTCTCATCCCAAATAAGTGGAGTCTGAATGGAGATGAACAGCACACTGCAAATGTACAGAGTTACTGTAGAAACCATCAGAAAAGCTAGCCTGTTCAGGGCTTTGCTCATGAATTCGGTGGCCTCTTCACTTCTGCAGGAATTGTGTAAATAGGAAAGTGAATGATGTTGGTGCTTTGCATCAGCAAGAAAAGCCTGCCAGTCCTACAGGGCTTGGCCAAAAGGGCAGGCTGCCCACTGTAGCCCCCACACAGGAGAGGTGCAAGATATACAGCCTTAAACACACAGGGGAGCAGAAAGTTAAAAACATGTGTACAAATCAGTTAATGTGCTTTACATCTGTGCCAATGTGTTCACATATTATATAACAGGGAAACATGACGACATCATCTACACTTTATCACGGAAATCAAACCGACCATTTATTCTGCAATGATCAGGAATACCTGCTTTAGCCTTAAATCAATATGGACCCTGAAGTTCTAATTAAAGGCCTTGTTTAGGAAACTTAGCATCCTGTATCACCA
>BRDA01029942.1:0-10516 GCA_036984385.1 Crenuchus spilurus | reverse complement strand
TTAGATTCAGTTTGTTTGATATTAAATATGTAAAGCTGCTTTGTGACAACGCCCATTGTAAAAAGCGCTATATAAATAAATTTTGATTTGATTTTTTGAACTTGTGTATGATTTTCACGATTTTCATTTACTGAACATGGGACACACCAGAAAAGACTGCAGTCTAAGGATTATATATGTATATATATTTTTTATGTTCCAGTTGATATTAAGAGTGTATTATTAGTTTAAGCTGCAGTATGTAAACTGTATACAAATAACACTTCAAATCTACAAAAACTGTCTCTATGTGCTGACAGTAGTATATAAGGCAAATAATCTATAAAGCATAAACTAGTGTTCTTCATTCAATCTGCAAGGGCAAGACCTTTTAAGTCTTAGTATTTTTTTAAGGGCAAGTATTTAAGCAGGGGAAGGGTCCTGGAAGTTTTCATTATATTTTTACAGATACGGATAGTTTATTGCAACAAGTTTATTGCTGTACTACCTACAGCTTTAATATGGCATTATGATAAAAGCCATATATTGTCCTGGGCATGACTTAAAACTGCACCCAGCTGTGGCACTCTTAGAAGTGAGTGTGGGATTGTGAGGCTGCCCTTAACCTCAGTTGGCTCCCCTTGGGCAGGGGTCAGTACCCGTCTAGCCCTACCTACTTAGGGTTACGAGTTGTGGGCAGTGGGCAGATGCTATGCATCTGTAATAGGAAAAGAAACATCCATGAGTCTCCCGCTGCCTTGTGGGTAGGCTTTGGTTAGCCAAAGGCTATGGGAGTAAACCCTGAGAACAAATCCGGTTTGGATCACCTAAGGCGGCCGGGTGGTGTACTCCATCATCTTTCCGGCAGATCCTGTAGTCCTGTTGTGGTCAGGATGTGTCACTTGCATCCCTCCTGGCTTTAGCAGCCGGACCGAGAGGGGGGTCATGGTGCTTGGGGAACCCACGGCCTCCATACACCTTTCGCCTAGGATTCAGTGACTCCACTCTTCTTCTTCTTTTTGTTTTCCCCAAGTCCTGGGGCAATGGGCAAGTGGCAATGGTAGCAGGAGTAAGATGGCGCTGGCAGCTACTAGTCTTGAACCTGCTCTCAGGCGGCCAGGGTAGGATGGTCATTTTTCTACTCAAGTGAGGCAAGGGTAGGACTCGGCAGCCACCTGGTGACGGAGCAGCCCTCTTTAGGGATAGCACTGCTCCCCCCAATTCGGGGAAGGGTCTAGAAAAGGTGACCTAAACAAAGCTTGCCTCATTCAGCATACCGCAGCTGACTGGACATCTACTATGTGGTCAAAACACTAAATCAAGAACATCAAAGGATTCAAGATCCACCCACAAGCACACCTTCTGTGTAGGAGCCTGGAATGTCCGAACACTAATGGACAGACAGAGCTGCGACAGACCTGAACGTTGGACAGCTCTTGTAGCACATGAACTGAAGCGATACAACATCGATATTGCTGCTTTGAGCGAAACCCATTTGGCTGACACTGGCGAGGTCACCGAGGTTGGAGCTGGCTACACCTTCTTTTGATCTGGGAAGGCATGGGATGAGCCAAGGGAAGCAGGAGTTGGTTTTGCCATACGAACCTCACTTGTCAAGAATCTGGAGGCTCTGCCAAAAGGAATCAGCGACCGTCTAATGGTAATGAGGATCCCATTAAAAAGGAAGCTTATGCTGATCAGCGTCTATGCACCTACCATGTGCTATCCCCAAGAGCAGAAAGAACTGTTCTACCAGAATCTCACTGACGTGCTACAGACAGTGCCCAAGGACAAAAAGCTCTTGCTACTTGGAGACTTTAATGCCTGAGTAGGCAAAGATTACCGGTCATGTCCAGATATCATCGGGTCCCACAGTATTGGACAGGAAAACGCAAATGGCCAGCTGCTTCTTACATTCTTTGCTGAGCATGGTTTGACCATCACCAACACCCTGTACCAGCTTCATGACATTCACAAGACCACTTGGATGCACCCCTGCTCAAAACACTGGCACCTGATTGATTATGTGATCACCAGGCACCGAGACATCCAAGATATACGCATTACAAGAGCCATGAGAGGAGCAGACTGTTGGACTGACCACCTCTTGCTGAGAGCCAAGCTCTCCTTCTCCATTGCCAGAGTACACAGACGCCAGAAAGCTGACGTAAAGAAGAAGCTTGACATCCAAAAACTCGCCGATCCTGATGGCATGAAAGCCGTGTACGGACCTTCTTCCAACACCATGGTACCAGTCCAATCTGCTGATGGCACCCTGCTTACAGAGAAGAGCAACATTATACAACACTGAAGTGAACACTTCAACCATTTGCTCAACAGACCGTCGCAGATCGAGCAGCCGGCCATCCAAGACAATCCTCAGCACCCAGTCATCAAGTCCCTTGATGAACTGCCAACCTTGGAGGAAACCTGAAAGCCATCAATCAGCTTCAGGTGGGCAAAGCCCCGGGTCCTGATGGTATACCCCCAGAGGTGTACAAAGAAGGAGGAGAGGCTGTGGCAGCAAAGCTGACCGAGCTGATGCAGCAGTTTTGGTGTGCCACAAGACTTCAAAGATGCAAACATCATCCATTTCTACAAGAAGAAGGGCGACTGTTCATCATGTGACAATCATCGTGGCATTTCACTGCTAAGCATTGCTGGGAAGATAATGGCACACATCCTGTTAAACCGCATCACCCACCACCTGCTGGATGATGTCTCTGAGAGTCAGTGCGGCTTCAGGAGCAACAGAGGAACAGTCGACATGATCTTTGCTGTCCGCCAGCTCCAGGAAAAGTGTTGTGAGCAAAACCAGAATTTCTACATCATGTTTGTAGACCTGACCAAGGCCTTTGACACTGTCAGCCATGAGGGACTGTGGGCCATACTGGGGAAACTTCATCAGGATAGTCAGCTCCATCCATGATGGGATGACGGCATGTATAGTGGAAAATGGTGCCACGTCAGACCCCTTCCCAGTTTCAAACGGAGTCAAGCAAGGTTGTATCTTGTCCCCCACACTTTTCAGCCTCATGTTTGCCACCATGCTGTTTGCTGCTCTCTCAAAAACCGATGCTGGGATCACAGTCCGCTACAGATGAAATGGGCACTTCTTTGGCCTAAGACGCCTGAAGGCCAAAACCAAAGTTCTCGTAGCTTTGGTGCATGACTTTTTGTTTGCTGATGACTGTGCCCTTGCAGCATTGAATGAACCAGACCTGCAAGTACTCGCCAGTTGTCTCTCCACAGCAGCAAGAGCCTTTGGCCTGACAATCAGCCTGCAGAAGACAGAAGTGATGCTACAGCCTGCTCCAGGCCTTGCTCCCCCAGCACCTTCTATTGAGATTGAGGGGACAACATTGAACAATGTGGACAGCTTCACGTACCTTGGTAGTACCGTGACCTCCACCTGCAGCATGGGCAAGAAAGTTTCAAACCGAATCGCAATAGCCGGCACCTCCTTTGGCAGACTGTGGACACAAGTGTGGAATGAGAAGCACATCAAGTTGAACACCAAACTTGCTGTGTACAAAGCCATCGTTATCACTTCCTTGCTCTATGGCTGTGAGACATAGACACTGTACAGAAAACAACTAAAGACCCATGACCAGTTCCATCTTTGGTGCCTGCGTAATATCATGGGCATCTTGTGGCAAGACAGAATTTCCAACACAGAGGTGCTTTGCAGGGCCAACATGCCAGGCATTGAGGCACTCATCATGAAGGCTCAACTCCAATGGGTCGGACATGTGGTCCACATGCCTCCCCAAGATAGTGTTCTTCTCAGAATTAACCACTGGCACGAGGAACATTGGTCGGCCACTCAAACATTACAAAGATGGCCTAAATGACTCCCTGGGAGCTTGTGACATCCCTGTTCTGGGGTGGGAGGCCCTAGCCTCAGACCGCACTGCCTGGCGACTGGCCGTCCACAAAGGTGTCCAAAACTTTGAGGATTGCCGCCTGCAAGATCTTAACTAGAAGCGACAGGCTCGCAAGGACAAGAAAATGGACCCCAGCTCTACTGTTGCTTGCCCACAATGTGGACGCATCTGTGCTTCTACATTTGGCCTGCGATCTCACCTCCCTCTCACCTGCGATTGCACTTTGGAATTGATTATTTCATATAATAAACACATAAAGTATATAAAATGTGTATGGTATGGGGCTTGGGACTAATGGGGGCCCCTGAATAATGGAGGCTCTAGTCAACTGCTTGCCTTTTCATAGTTTTTTTAATTAAAATTATTACATTAAAATATAAATAAAATTTTGGAATTGATTATTTAATTTCAACACACAGTATCTTTAATTTGTATGTTGCAGAGCCCATGACTAAAGGGGGCCCCTGACTAATGGGGTCCCATGGTTAATGTGATCCCTAGGAGGTTGCCTACCTTTACAAAGTGCTAAAACAGCTCCTGCAGTACTGGACTGAAACATGACAATTTGCATTTTCTTCTGTTAAATATTCAGCATTATTATGGAAACCCAGCTTGTGCACCTGGAGGTGGTGATCAACTCTGGAGAAATAAACACAAACTACAGGGATCAGTGAAGGCAGTTTAAAAACGGAGCTGGAGTTACAATAAGATCCAGGTAGATGTAAAGCACCAGATGATACATACTGGCTAATATCACCCATGCTGTAGCCAGACCTTGGCTGTTAGAGTATGTTCAGAAGCAGCTTCAGAAGAGCGAGCTGCAGTTTTATGGCTAATTGGCTCTTGTGTGATTGACCTGGCAGCACTCGCAGCATGCAGCCGCTAATGTGGAGGCCATTTGCGGGCCATAAATCAGCCGTGCACATCTGTTTACATTCGTAATTACGTGCCATTATTAGAGGCGTTTATGCTAAAGTTCAGCATAACTGCGCACAGCCAGAGGAAAATCCGCTACTGCCCATTCATCAACAAAAGCAATCTGTGTGTGTGTGTGTGTGTGTGGGCTGCTGTGTGTGCACATATGGTTGTGTGTGTGGGTGGGTAGATGCAGAAAAGGCTGAAGAAGAAGAAAGGATCTAAGCTAATAGGAATTCAGCATTTCAAAACCTTCCTCTCAGGTTCACAGGTTTTGAATGCAGAATAGAATCAGCACACTTGTTCTACATTTTGTAACATCTTCAGCAAGTGGAATAAAGCAGGTCAGTTTCCTGAAATGAAAAGCCTTCCTAAGACCAATGCCTTAATCCTTCCACGAGGAATAATTATTTTTCAGTACTTAACTTGATACAGTGGAACCTTGACTTACAAGTGAATCAACTTTTCCTCAGATTCCTAAGAATTTCCTAAGATATGAGCTGTCACACAGTAGATTTTTTTGCGCTATGATGCGAGCTCAGATCTGAGTTAAAAGTGAGGGAGATTACACCACCTATCACTAGGAAATGTGAGTGAGTGCCAAGATCAGTGCTGAGAAGAAGAGGTGGTGCATTGGCTTTGTGTAACAACACTTGCCTCACTCATTTTGAAAAGTATAAAATGTAAGTTAAATTTAGCAGTAAATTGTAGCATTAAGTGTGTAACGAATAAGTTAAGAGATGATGAAAATGAAAAACTCCCCCAACCTTCTCCACCAATCTCCTTTTTGACTGATCTTCAAGATAAATGCACTTAATAAATCAGTTTATATCTCTACATTCTTTGATATTATTTATTATTATTATTATACATTATTTGTTATTTATAAAGTAATTTTTTCTTATTTAATAACACGTAACACATAAAATAGTTGTTTTTGAGAGGCTGCAGCAGATTAATAGCATTTCAATTCATTTTAATGGGGAAATATAATTTGATATCTGAGCAAATTGAGTTAGAAGCTCAGTCACAGAACAAATTTAACTCGTAAGCCAAGGATCCACTCTACTTTGTTCTCAAATCTATAGTCTAAGCACCAGCTGATTTGAAAATGCATCAATATTTTGAAAAATGAGGATCCTAACTTTTGATTATTAAAAATAAAAAACTGGCTTTGTCACCGTTATCCACAGGCTTCAGAATTTCATGCCATATGCATGATGTAGATGATGGAAAACACTTCAAGACATCTCATGATGTCTAGCTTGCCACTTCAAAACACAACAACCACAACATTAGTATGCTACCGCTCACAGATAAAGAGAATAACAGATTATTATATGCACCAGTGGTACATATGAAAGTAAGAGAACACTTGAATCTCATAGATGATGTGTTGGATGCTAGAGAACAATATGCAAGCATGCAGCCCTGAGCCACTTTGACAAGGTCTAAGTAGCTATTTCCAGATGACTGGGTCAGAAGAAACAAACTTGTGGTTAGCAGTGCCAGTAGCTACTGACAGTGGCACACAAATCTGAATCTGAGCATCTGTGGGATGTGCTGGAGCCTGGAAATCTAGGATGTGCTGTGGTGTTAGACATATGTGAATCAAGTAACTATAGTCACTCTCTGATTGAAAGTACATGACACTGTTCACAATAAAAGACTTGTCCTTCATGGTCACGGGAAAACTCCAAACTGTTCTTAAGGCAGTAAATGCAATAGCTTCAGAGATTAAAACAACCAACACACAGAGCTTTTCACACATGTATGTGTTATGGTCACGGTTAAGGTTAGACAGATCCTGGTCTAGTGACCAATTACTTTTGTTATTCATCACAAGCCGTGCTGCCTTCAGGACAGTTTTGGGTATGATGTTCTTAGCTGCAAAGTAAGACCGGAACTTTACCTGTGGCACACTGCAAAAAATCAAGTGAAGTCATCTGAAATATAGCGGAAATATGTCATATTTCTCACTATGAGCTTATTATGAGACTACTGAACTTCACATACATCAGCATGGTGGCTTGGTGGTTGCACACTCCCCTCTCAGTCTTGGGTTGAAGTTCCCATCTGGGTGGAGTTTCTATGTTCTCCCCGTGTCTGCGTGGTTTCCTTCCACAGTCCAGAAACATGGAGGTCAGGTGGATTGGGTACTCTAAATTGTCAGTGTGTATGTGCCCTGTGATGTATTTGCACCCTGTCCTGGGATTGGCTAGGATAGTCTACCCTGCCCTGTGCCAGGTGAAGGGGACTAATCGTGACCCTGATCAGGATTAAACAGAAGATGAGGGATGGATGAGCTACATATTTGATATGTTTGAATTGTGATAATTTCATTGATCAACATTTTCTGTGCAGTTCTCTGTAATAAGCTTCTGACAGTGAGAAATATTAGATACTAGATTAGACTTAAGATGATGTGACTACAGTTGCCAGCTTCAGATAGATTACATTTACTCCACATAATTTTTAATAAGTTTGCATAAAAAGATAAACAAAGTAATTACAAGGGGCTTGATGTGAAATTCCTCAGAATTATTAATGTTGTTGGTGATCAGAACCAGATGTCTGAAGCTTTTAGTGCCTCCCAGAACGTGTCATTTGAAATGGTTATGACTATGTTGCCTGATTGTTTTACAATAGTTCGGGAATACAGTGAAGACAGCACTGAGCTCAGATTTAGATGTGATATTCCTTTAAAAAGTTGTGGCATTTCCTCAGATGTGTTTCTGGGCATATCTCCTGCTGTTAAAGTGGACGCTCTGCAGGAACCTGACTCACTGTGCGGTCGGTGAAATATTAATGTGTGGAGTATGCAGATGACGAGGATGACGAAGAGCAGCTCTGAGAGCAGCCATCACGATGATGAACCTGCAGAGGAGCTTTCGGCTACACTCACTCGTATTCTGTTCTCCCTCTCTCTCTACCTTGATCCCACTCTCTTTACATATTTAAGTTTTTGCTTTTCATCTTTTTTTCCTGTCTCATTCCTTCTCTTCATATGCCTCTCAGTTGGGGGTTGTCTGAGGTAGAGGTGAGTAATATGGCTAAATGTCATATAAATATATATGCATTCCTGACATCTGCTAAGTTATAAGAGACAAAAATAAGCCAACATTTAAAAAATAGTGCCAAGAACTAAGTTTATTGATATGGATTCAACATTTTATGTGCTGTGCTGATAAATATGACTAACTGTCAGGCCTACCCCTCCTGTCATGTTCTGTTTTGTTTCCCTCTTGTGGTCAAGTTATGTTCTGCAACTTTATTATTTGATTTTGGTTTCATGTCTTTTCCTGTGATGTCACTAATTGTTGGTAATTCATCTCAGGTGTTTCAAGTTTCATGTAGTTAGTTTTGTCTTTAAAAACAAAAACCCTGTTTGTGCTCACTCCCTCATGGTTAATTTTGTAAGTATCTTGTTATGTCATTCAAGTCTTGTGTATTCTCGTTGCTCTTGTTTGTTCGTGTTTTCTTTGCTCTAGTGTTTAGTTCAGTTTTCAATCTGTTTGTTTTTTCAATAAATTACTTATTTTCATTTATCTCTGCAAGTGTATCTGCCTCCTTCATTCATTTTAGTTTATTTGAATCCTCTTACTCACTCACCACCACCAATCCTGAAACTAACCTTTCTTAGGATCATTGATACACCACGAGGTGAGATCTTGCATGGAGCCCCAGTCAGAGGGAGATTGACAGTCATGTTTAGTCATGTCCATCTTCAAAACATGGTTTAGTCTTTCCTCATCTCTGTCTAATACCTAATATGTTTGGGGAGGGTTCTGGTGTGGACTGGCTGCTGTGATATCATCCAGGCGTATGGTTACCATTGGTCCTAGTTGAGGAGACTTTTTCCAAGTGTCAGATTGCATTGAGGGTGTTGAAAAATGCAGGTCAGCCTTGTAGAGCAATGCCTACACACACAGCCACCATCAGAGAAAGTCTGATACAGACAGTTTATTACAGAGAATGACCTTAAGACTAGAGCTGGGAAGTATGATAATATTTATTGTTGTGATGAAATTACAAGGTAGGGGACTCACCGCAGCCCTGCTCAGGATTAAGCATAAGATAATGGATGGATGGATGATAAATTACATCACAATATGTTACAACATGCTTTTCTCTGCATATTTTAGATATCATCAGTACTTCCTTAGAGCATGTTTAATTAAACTTAGAGTATGGTGAGGAATCAACCCAGAACTACACAGGAGGAGCTGGTCAATGACCTGAAGAGAGCTGGCACCACTATTTCCAAGGCTACTGTGGCTAATACACTAAGACGTCATGGTTTAAAGTCATGCATGGCAAGGAAGGTTCCCCTGCTTAAATCAGCACATGTCCAGGCCCATTTTAAGTTTGCCCATGACCATTTGGGTGATCCAGAGGAGTCATGGGAGAAAGTGCTGTGGTCAGATGAGACCAAAATAGAACTTTTTGGTCTTAATTCCACTCGCCGTGTTTGGAGGACGAAGAATGATGAGTACCATCCCAAAAACACCATCCCTACTGTGAAGCCTGGAGGTGGAAGCATCATGTTTTGGGGGTGTTTTTCTGCACATGGGACAGGACGACTGCATTGTATTAAGGAGAGGATGACCGGGGCCATGTATTCTGAGATTTTGGGGAACAACCTCTTTCCCTCAGTTAGAGCATTGAAGTTGGGTCGTGGCTGGGTTTTCCAAAATGACAATGACCCAAACCACACAGCCAGGATAACCAAGGAGTAGCTCCGTAAGAAGCATATCAAGGTTCTGGAGTGGCCTAGCCAGTCTCCAGACCTAAACCCTATAGAAAATCTTTGGAGGGAGCTCAAACTCGTATTTCTCAGCAACAGCCCAGAAACCTGGCTGATCTGGAGAAGATCTGTGTGGAGGAATGGGCCACAATCCCTGCTGCAGTGTGTGCAAACCTGGTGAAAAACTACAGGAAATGTTTGGCTCTGTTAAGGCTACTGTACCAAATATTAACATTGATTTTCACAGGTGTTCAAATACTTATTTGCAGCTGTAACACACAAATAAATTATTAAAAAATCATACATTGTGATTTCTGGATTTTTTCTTTTAGATTATGTCTCTTACAGTGGACATGCACCTGAGATGAAAATTTCAGACCCCTCCATGATTTCTAAGTGGGAGAACTTGCAAATTCGCAGAGTGTTCAAGTACTTCTTTTTCTCACTGTATGTTGTGCAGGGGTTCTGGCTAGGGTGACCAGATGTCCCGCTTTGCGAGGGACAGTCACGCATTTTCAATACTTTTCACGCGTCCCGCAAATTGAGACGTTGTCCCGCATTGTTACTGATAGTCAGACTCATTTTATAATCTGGCATTTCTCAGATGGCTGTGTGGGGAAAGCAGTGAGGGCTGTCATCAGGAGACGGGGCGGGCGGCTTGATCATTTCAACCGCAGACGCAGGTTAAGGGCGCCCACCAACACAAACCAATCAGGTCAGAACAGCGCCGGTCTTGTGCCGAATTCTGACTCCCCGTCAGAATCCGACTCCCCTTCGCGTGCACGCACATCACACAGCGGTACGTACGAATCGCACTCTGTATTTCTGTTGTTTCTATATTTAAATAACTAATATTGTCATAATTTCTTTCACAGGAAACAACAGAACATCTAATAAAGCACTAGTTGTGTTATAGTTAACAAACGGAAGTCCTAATAAATTCATATTATTAGAATGTTGTTAAAACAAAAGACACAACCGAGATTCT
>BRDA01029938.1:18598-30641 GCA_036984385.1 Crenuchus spilurus | reverse complement strand
AGGGCATTACACTATTCAACTAAGCCCAGGACAGGGCGCCAGTCCATCGCTGGGTGACACACACACACACACAGACACACCTACGGACAATTTTTAGAGTACCCAATTCACCTGACCTCCATGTTTTTGGACTGTGGGAGGAAACCGGAGACCCCGGAGGAAACCCATGCAGACACGGGGAGAACATGGAAACTCTGCTCAGATGGGGAATCGAACCCAAGACCCCAGCGCTGAGAGGCGAACGTGCTAACCACTAAACCACCATGCCCCCCGTGTGAGAATCTTGGAATCAGTTAAAGAGTATAAAGAGAAGGCCATATCATAGCTTGACTAATACATACAGTAGCTTTGGGAATTCCTCAGTAGAGGACATACAGCTGGAGACATGGCTGAATGTGGCATCTCTCCACATACTGTAAGCACATCTGACTTGAACAGGGCCCAAAAGGGTTTGAAAGAGCAGATAAAGACTTTGGCATTGTGGTAATCATTTCCACTTCATCAGATCATTTGTGTGGACCC
The DNA here is from genome assembly GCA_036984385.1 of Crenuchus spilurus. Lineage (NCBI taxonomy): Eukaryota > Metazoa > Chordata > Actinopteri > Characiformes > Crenuchidae > Crenuchus > Crenuchus spilurus. The sequence goes on along the minus strand of BRDA01029938.1, from coordinate 30,119 downwards.
TCTCATCACAGCCGTGTCATTATGGTGCTAATTGGACAGCTTTAGGGACTTGGTTTTGTTGAAAGGGACCCGTGATGGAGCGGAAGTGGAAGCAGGAGCATGCAGGAGACCAGCGGCCACAAGAGCTCTCCAGCATCTCCTCCAGCACATTAACTACATGAATATATATCATATCAATCTGTAGAAACAGACTCATCACTGCCTTGATACTGTGTGTGAGTGTGTGTGTGTGTGTGTGTGTGTGTGTGTGAGAGAGTGAGAGAGAGAGAGAGAGAGAGAGAGAGAGAGAGAGAGAGAAAGAAAAATACAGAGAGACAAAGCCAAGTAAAGATAGAAAAATAAAGATTGACAGAAAGAGCAGAAGAAAGAGAGAGAAACAGATTAAGAGAAAGAGGTATAAAAAGAAAGGAGATAGATAGAGAATAAGAGAGAGACAGATTTCACAAGAAAGGAAGGGAGAGAGTGAAACAAATGAGTTAGGAAGAAAGGTGGAGTGAAACAAAAAGAGAGAGAGAGAGAGAGGTAGAATGAGATGGAGAGTAGAAAGAGAGATGGCTCCCCATCCCCATGAGAGACACAACAGTGAAAGAGAGAAGGGAAACGACGGGGGAATGGGAGAAAAAGAGATGGGGAATAAGAGAGAACCATGAAGAAGAGAAAGAGACAGAGGGTGATAAACAGAGAGAGAGAGAAAGAAAGAAGGAGATAAGGGAGAAAGAAAAAGATGAGAAAAAGAGAGACAGAGATGGGGAAGAAACAGAGAGACAATGGAGAGAGAAAGTGAAGGAGTAGAGATGACATCTGAGAGAGACAAGGGAGAAAGAGAGAGATGGAGGAGGGAAAGAGCAAGAGAGAGAGAGAGAAGGGAGAAAGAAAGAGAGAAATAGGGGACAGAAAGGAAGAGTGTGACAAAGCAGAACATAAAGAATGAGATGGAGGGGAGAAAAAGTAATAGCACATGAGAGACAGGAAAGAAAGACATAGACAGAGGTGAAAGACTGGAAGAATTGAAAAAGGGAGAGAAAGACAGAGAGAGAGAGATGAGGAGAAAGAGGGAGAATAGAGAAGAAACAGGGAGATGGCAAGCGATTGGGAGAAAAGAGTGATAGCGAAAGAGAGGGAGCACCTGTTTGTTCCTGCAGGGCGTTCATTAGTGCAGATTTATGGAGAGGATCATTATGGGATGGAGATGTACGGATGTTCTGATGGAAAGCTGCTCCGTAGGGAAATCACCACAGCAGGAAAAAACGCCACCTTCCTTAAGAGCACCCAGGGAGTCAGAGGCCTACCTGACATACAGCACACGGGAACATAAATCAGTCTGTTCACATAGAAACATGATCAGAAAACACACCAATCTCACTGCTGAACAAACGCTGAGCCAAAACTGCAAATACTCTGTTTGTTATTATTAAATGCCATCTTGCAGTCTCATGTGTATTCAGTATATTCTGTTGAGTCTTCAGGCTTCTTAATCCTTATGCAGTCTTAGCATTATGTATAGTCCCCTTTTCCTGAGGGTCAAAAAATCACCCTCTTTCACTTAACCCCTAAAATTGGCAGCGTAATTGAGTTTTTAAACCTGAAATCTATTTTAGATGAAGAAACAATTTGTTGTTCATTACAGACTTTGTGAATACCTGGGTTTTCCCTTTTTAACAGTGCTGACAGATTATATTTAATCAGACACCACTCATTTTCATTACAACACATCTGCCATAATGGTTTCTAGACTAAAATACAGGTTCATTATCGTCATTATTTTAACAAGATTCTTAGAAAGCAGCAGAAATGTGCAGAAAGTGATTCTGAACAGTCATCAAGTTTCAAAATAATCATTTTGGTGGGTTTGCTCTACAGACACACATCGTGGTGGGTCATTTTGACTCAAGACAATATCAGGGTTAATGACTTTTTGATTACTCTGATTATTTTAATCCATCTTATTGCTGGCTATTCTTTTCTTGTTTACATTCAACTGTTTTCCAGTGAACTCAGTTTTTCTCATGATTTGCTCAAAATAAGAGAGATGCAGTTGAGTTATCTGGGTTTGGTTTGAGTGTTTGTTTTATTAGCACTTTACTGGATTTGAAATGACACTGATTATGACAGTAAAGTATATAATATCAACTTTATTTTGGTGTTCTTTTACCTCTACATCAGGGATGTCCTGGAGGGCTGGTGTCCAACACAGTTTGGTGATTTAAATTCAGTTCAGTTGAATTCACCTTTATTTTCATTATAATAACTCAGGGATGTACAGTACAACAAAACGTTTGATCCCTAGTGCAGTAACAGATCAAAAACATGAGACAGTGTGTGTGTGTGTGTATTAATGGAAGAGCACAGTTTGTTCAGGTTTGTTCAGTTCTGGTAGATTTCCCTGCTCAGAAACATCTGATTATCCTGCCAATAAACAATATTGAACAATGTGTGTTGAGCATAGAAGTCATCAAACTGTGCAGAACACCCGGCCCTGCAGGACTGAATCTGAACATCCCTGATCTATTGTACCCTACATTACTACACCTGACAGTAAAACACAGGTAAAATACACATTGCTCCCAGTAGATGGTGCTCTGCCTCCCCAGTAACATTTAAAAGGGCCAGTCTCCTACAATTTATTTGTATTTTATTGACTTTCCTGAGACCCATTTATGACAGTTGTGTTTATTTATGTAATGATTTTTTATGACTACTTTGCTTTTTCAAAATGAAACTGGTTTTGTTATTGTGTCTTGTAAACTGGTTTATGTAAATGTCTTCTATTCTGATTGGCTAGCTTGTATTGTACATCATTTAGAGCCTCATTTATAACATTCTGGGCTGTAACACTCTTTATAACTTCAGTATATGTGGGTGGAGCTAAGCTGTTGTCGGCTGAATGAATGCATATATGTAAATGTGTTGATTTCTGTGACATAATGAAAACTGAAAATTCTAAATGAGTTATTAATGCAGATTAGTTGCTGTATTTGGAAATGGGGAGTGAGGCATACTTTTTGAAACTTTCACAGTGTTTACATACTGTGTCCTTTATTTAAAGATAGCAGAGAAAAAATGGTTTTCAATAATATTTCCCATCATGTTTAACAACTCTACTCAAATCACTGTGTAAACCCAATTACTTCAAGCTGCAATAGAAAAACCCCTCTATGTATGTTTTGGTAACAGAAAAAAAAAAACAAGACAAGTTAATGCCCCCAGTGCAGATTAGATCTGCATGATGGTGTAAATCGTGAACGCTGTCCTCTGCAGTGTTAAATGTTTACAGCTTAAAGACAAATAATCCTGCATACAAAACAGAATAAACAATTGAACACTATAAACCATTTTACCCTGCAGCGCCTGCCTCGGACTGCTCTAACAGGCCTGTCTGTGCTCTGTGTGAATGAGAAATAATTCATGGAACTATTTGGTCCATTTGTTTTTCATTTTCCATTTTCTTCCTCCAGCCTCTTGTGTTGTAGTTATTTTGTTTGCAGAGTTCAGGGTGTGAAATTGTCCTCAGCACTGGATTCACTGCCCAGAAAGATTATTGATGTTTCAGCACCACGGACAGAGACAGACCTCTTCCAGCGCCAGCACACACTCATCCAGTTCCATTAGCTCTGAGTAGCAGGCCACCAGGAAATTAACCTCATAAGTGCCAGTGTCAGTGCGTGCAGATGTGTCGGCATATGTTCGCTTTATTATTCAATATTATTTCAGACGTGCCTTGCAATTGCTACATCTACCTAATATATATATATATAGCAAATTAATAAATGCACCACATACACACACACACACACATGTCAGAGTTTGCTGTAATGGTAAGTGAGCACACCAATCAGTAGCAGAGAGCAAAATGATCATCATGGGCAAAGAATGTGGTTTGACTGATGTCCAAAAGGGCATGATAACAGGATGGTATCACCTTGGAAACCGAAGCTTCATGGGTTTTCTTCAGCTACAGTAATGAGGGTGCACTGAGAATGAATATATACAGTATATATATGAGCTGGTTGGTGAGAATGCAGCTAAAACAAAAATGATGATGACCACTGAAGATATGCTTAATATCACAGTGGAAGGAAAACATTTGGAGCAAGTGGACTCTTTCATATATTTGGGATGTAGAGTAATAAACGCTGTGGAATGTAAAGTCTAGAATGGCCATGGGCATGTTGGTGATGGTCAAATTGACAAAGATGTGGAAAAGCAAGTCAATGAGCACCAACACCAAACTAAGACTGATGAAAGCCTTGGTCTGGCCAGTAGCTACATATGGATGTGAGGCCTGGACACTGAAGAAAGAGAAAGAAAGACATATTCAGGCTTTTGAGAACAAGTGCATCAGGAAGTTGCTGAAGATCTCATGGATGAAGATGATGACCACTGAGCAAGTCTATGAGATGCTAGAACTCAAAAGGAGTTACTGATGCACGTTAAATCCCACAAGTTATGTTACTTCGGTCATGTGATGAGGCATGCACATGAGAGCATTGAAGGAAGTGTTATGACTGGACTTGTGGAGGGAGTCCGAAGACGTGGAAGACCAAGAATAACCTGGAGGGCTTTGGAGAGAAGTGACTTGTGTGTGCAGTCTATCATTGCGAATGACATATGCCATGACATTAAAACCTCTGTGCTAATAGGCTGTTTGTCCTCCAGATGTCTGCTACCAAAGAATATTGATAGACACTATAAGATTCTGAAGGTGGAGCATCAAAATGTTAACAGCAGAATTAACAAATTGTGAGGTGGAGACCTCATGGATTAAACTTATTGTTCCAGCACATCTCACGGATGCTCAGTTAAGACTGGAGGTTTTGGAGGACTCTGTCAGTATATACTCACCACTGCTGACTGTGGAAACTCCACAAGATGAGATGCTCTGACTCCATTGTCTGAGCAGTATTTGTCCTGTGTGAAAGTGGCTCAGGTATGCATGCTGGGATATTTTTCTCCAACATCCAACAGTTTGTCTATGATAAGTGTTACTGCTCACCATGTAAGATCTCAGATTTAAACACATGCCCAGGGCTCACTCCGCATATGCGGATCATGCGCGTGGGGCACCACAATTTTACAGTTGCACCACACATCTTTGGGGGGCACCACGCGTCCTCTTCGTCAGCAGCCCCCCCATCCCCCCACCCACGGGAAATTTTTTTATACATAGTCAGACATAATAGACTGTTGATTACAAATATTTGCCAGTGCTGCATATGCCACTGCTATGCCATTGCAGTGGTATTAATGTCGTGGCAGATTCATGTTCATTATATATTTTATGTGCTTTGATTTTCTCTCTTTACCTGCAGTAACCATGTTTTTGCCTGTAACACCCATGTGTCATCAGAATAAATGTAAAAAATGAAAAATAAAACCTCCACAATATTTATATGATAGTGGGCTACCATGCAGAGAGGTTTGGAAAGGGTTACATCAACACATTTTATATTCATTACACATGAAGTGACACACTTCAAACCTTTTTTGTTTTAATGTTGACACTAAAACAGAATCAAATCAGAATTTGTTTCAGAATCAAAATCTCTTTATTTTGCCAAGAACGTTACACAAGCGAGGAATTGGACTTGTTGGGAGCGACCCACGTATGACACAATATGCACAATAAACATTAAGTAGAACAGAAATAATGACTAAAGTAATAAGAGCAATAAGGAGTTAAGAGAGCTAAGATGGATGTACATAGAAAACCAATATATACACACTATAATATACAGAAAGTGCAGATGATATGAACATTTACAGAACATCTGTACAGCTGTGCAAGTGAGCACAGTACAAATGAGCAACATGTAGCTGTAATGTTTTGTGATTGAATCCAGTTTCAGCTGAAATGTAGAAGCTCAGTTCAGTTGTAGATGAGTTGATGGACTACAGCGTGAGGTGTCCACTGTTATTGAGGAGCTCTACAGTTCTGGGGAAGAAGCTGCTTGTGTGCTGTGTTGTGCTGGTTCTTGATGGTCCTGAGTTTTGTACTAGACGGGAGTGTCTGGAAGAGGTGATGTCCAGGATGTGAGGGGTCATAGTAATTTATTCAAACTCCAAATGAAATATTCTAATTCTGGATTTCTGATTTTCATCAAACAAACTGATTAATAATCAAAAATTGTTTTGAATTAAATCGTGAACAATTCATTATTAGCGCTTTTCCAAGAACTCTGGTTCTTGAACTGGTGCCGTTCGGGCTTATGAGAACCGCGGTGCTTTTCAGTGAACCAGCCCGCGTTTCCACTAAGTTTTAGTTGAACCGAGAGTACGTCACGGTGTACGTCATCAACAAAGCGGAATTATAAAGAAAGATGCCGGAGCGCATCGACTACTTGCGAGCATTTGTGCTCTTGGTACAAATGTTTGTTTCACTTCACAAGTCAAATCTAGAGCTAAGCTAAGCTAACCCTTTTTTAGCTTCTTTAGCTTATTTATCACTCGCTCTCTTGAACGAACAAAACCTGCCCGAGCTAAATCCTCCACCAGCTCGCTGTAGAGTTTCTCCTTTATAATACTCCCCTCAAGTTTCTCCTGAAACTCCGGAGAACACCAAATAGATAACAAAAACTGAGTTTCTTCAGTGGACCACTGTACGCTACGAGTCGCCTCAGTGCGCAGGCGCGTTTGGTTCGCACTGAAAAACCAAGTATTTTTTGGTTCCCGCTGCGAACGAACGTTCTTGGTTCCGGCCGGTATTTTTGTTGGTGGAAACGCGCCGAACGGTTCAAAATTAGGTTCTTGAACCAGAACCGTGCCGGTTCCGTGTTGGTGGAAAAGCGCTATATGTTCTGTTTATTGAGATGTTCTTGTGATTGATTAGTCTTTATTCTAATAATAATAATATATTTAATACTGCTAATAATATGTTTTTGAGGAAAATAAACACTTATCACTCAGCTTTACATACATGTACAGAGTTTTCTGCCAGCGTCGCTCTCTTTCTCTCACACAGCCCTCCCAGACAGAGATTCTCATTTTCAGTTCTCCTGCTAGCTGTAGGGAAGGCTCAGGCTTGGCGAGAGAATAGGAGATAACTGAAGACAGATAACGTGTGACAGGTGCCATTTGATATTAATGACTTTCATCATTAAAAAGCCCTTTTGGGAGGAAAAGAATAAAAGAGAAAATCACACCCATGATTAATGAAAGTATCATTATCTCACAGATATAATATTCTCGGGCTTATGATTTTCTCTATTGCTCCTCTGGACTGCCCGAGAGTGAACAGACAGTGTTGTTTAATTATACATGTTCAGAATTACCATCATTATCATCCACTAAACATCCTAAAAAACAAACATCCACTTCGAAATGGAATTAAGAATATTACCTCAGTATACTCTCCATTGTTCTAAGTACTGAGTGCTTACACTGTGTGCTGTATAAATCATACCTGTCAATAATGCAAATCCATCTGTATGCAGATCTGTCTATTTACTTTAGGAGGCGTTTCCCACAAAGAGGCTCTTTAAATGACCTCAGGGGACTGTAAATTAGATGATGATGTGTTCAGGCAAATTCAATCAGATTTCACAGTGCTTTCATCAGACCCCTGCACACCAGCACGTGTGTGTGTGTGGGTGTGAGTGTGTGTGTGTGTGGAGGGGGGAGTTTTTGGGAAATGACAGTTTAGCATGGCATGTTTAAATATTTGTGTGTGTGAGTGTGTATATGAGTCTTGCCCCTCTCTATGCAGTGTATGAAGCACACATACACACACCACATTCACAGCATGTTCCTGCTCTTCACTCCTAACATGCTCAGATCTATAATGACATCACCCATTCCCACAAAATCTGATTGGCTCATGAAGGAGGGAGAGTTCTTTCTGCAGCTTTAGAGAGAGCGGGAGTGAGGGAGGAAGAGAGAGAGGGAGAAATTGAGGGAGAAAAGGGGGACAGCAAGAAGAGATGAGGAGAGAGAGGGAGAAATTGAGGGAGAGCAAGGAGAGACTGGGAGAAAGATAGTGAGTGAGTGAGAAGGAGAGAAACAGAGAGACAGGGAGAAAGGAGGAGAGAGGGGTAATTTGAAGGAGAAAGGGGGAGAGCAAGGAGAGAGGGAAAGAGGGAGGGGAAATTTTGTTAGAGTGAGAACGAAAGTAGTAGAGCAGGAAGGCAATGCAGTAGAGAGAGAGAGAGAGAGAGAGAGAGAGAGAGAGAGAGAGAGAGAGAGAGAGAGAGAGAGAGAGAGAGAGAGAGAGAGAGAGAGAGAGAGTTTCGTAGAAAAGACAGGGTGAGAGACAGTGAGGTGAAAAGGAAAAAGGAGGGAAAGGGAGCTCAGTGTTATACTCACATTCCCCTGCACAGTCACTCAGACTGGAGGGATATCTGGGTGTCCTGCTGGAGCACCAGGTGTCCTTGTTTTCCATCCATGGACTGTGTACTCAGACACTCAGTGGAAGTGTGTGAACAGAGAGTGTTAGCAGGATGGCACAAGCGTGGCAGGATCTAGCCAAGAAGAAGAACTGCGGAGCATCTCTTAACTTAGTGCCAGGGGTCTCACAGCACCTGCGCGGTAAGGGTGTACGTGTGTGTGTGTGTGTGAGTGTGTGTGTGGAGCTTTCTGCGGACATCTGTAGGACATGGTGCACACACACGCACACACACATTCTCTCACCATCATTAGAAGAGCCGGTTACTCTGTGAATGGATGTGTATGCACATGTGAATGGGAGACGCAGCCATAGGCTGTTTGTGTGTGTGTGTGTGTGTGTATGTGTGTGTGTGTGTGTGTGAGAGAGAGAGAGAGAGATAGTGAGACAGAGTTGATTAATGTTTAGTTATTTTGGCTCATAATTAATCCAGAATTTAAAAAGGAAATCAGATCTATTGCGTGTGTGTGTGTGTGTGAGAGTGAGTGTGTGAGTGTAATATGTATGTTTGAGTTTTCATTTGCTGCTCAAAGTCACCTCGTCCTTAGAATTGTAAAGAGGGTGCTGCACGTGCAAACACGCGCACACACACGCGCGCGGACATACACACACACACGTACACACACACACACACACACGTACGTGCACATTAAGGCAAAGTGGTGCTGAAGCTCTACACCACCACCTCCATTGATCTCTCTCTCTCTCTCTTTCTCACTCTATCTATCCATCCATCTATCCATCCATCCATCCATCTGTCTCCAACTCACTATCTCTCTCAAACTGCCTCAATCTCTCTCTCTCTGTCTCTCTGTCTCACTCTCTGTCTGTCTGTTGATCTATCTCATCAATATTTGATCTCCTTGCTCTGATCAAACAATACATTAACAAATTTAAGGATCTTTAGAAACTGTTATTGTAGATATGCATAATGCATGAGCTGCCTTTCTTCCTATGAGACACACACACACACACACACACACACACACACACAATGTGACACAGTGACCGAATTTTGGTGTGTAATCTATCAGGTAGTTCCTTTAAGGACAGTTGCATGCTGTCAAATTTATTGCAGATATAATATAATATAATATAATATAATATAATGTAATATAATATAATATAATATATTATTTTGACAGTTGGCTCTACATTTTAAGACAATGATTGATAGAACACAGTCATAACATTTTTATTTAAAAGGTGTTTTATTAATTTATTTGCATTTTATATGCCATTTGCATGATATTTTCCTGTCCAAATATGCATTACAGAGTAAAGAATGTCCTGGGTAAACTTGTGAACTTTGTGTTGGTGTTTGTACCAGAACAACAGTCAACATCCATTTTAACACTAATTTTTAATTTTTCTTTAGAATGACAGACTCTGCATTAATGGGTGGGGCTAAACATCTATAGTCTTAAATATGTAAATTAACCGGTTTTTGTGACATCACAAAATTATTGAATTTATTTTTATTTGTTCACTTATGTATTTTATGAGGTATGACTGGTACATTTGGAAACCTTAACACTGTTTAAAACTACATCCAAGTATTTTATTTCAGAAAAGTTAAGATATGAGCCCTTTAAAGATTCACACATAAAAGAATATTTGTGAAGGTTGTTTTCTCGGTCACTGGCAGCTCAAACAAGAGATGTCATTATCTGTTTACACTGTGAAACTTTGTGTCTGTATATAATATGTGTATATTGCTTATTATCATGAAGTGGGTGTGGCCTAATTCTCAACTTTAATGTTGAACTGTTCCTTTAAATTTCATTATTCCTGTATAACTTTTCCTCTAGGTGTTCACTTAATATTAAGGAATATCAATGGAAACCCTGCATGATTAATTTTCCCGAAGTTATTACAGTAAATTAATTTTTAAGATGTATTTATGTTTTGAGTCTGCTGCCCAGTGCACAGTGTGTACTGCTCTGTGTGGGCTATAGAGTGACAGTTCTGCTGTAAAATGTTAGCAGGATGCTTTAAAAAGTATGCATGTTATTGAGTGAATCTTTAGGTTTGTTTCACATGGAGTGGTTTCAAAAATAAGTAAATTGCTACATTTTTCCTACTGATTAAAACCTGGGCTTAAACTGTAGTAAATTGGATTGAGAAGAGGGTGGACTTAGCTTCAAAATTTGAATGAGTACAATTTCCCATCCTCTCCATCTCTATTGTACTTCAGCCCTGCCTCTAAAGCCCCTCCCTGCAAAAGATATTAAGTGTGACTAAATGAGAGCAGAGGGCAGAGACCGTGTACACAGCAGGGGGGCTGATCGCCATGATTGACACTTGAACATGAGGAGTAATTGATGCTCCGTTGTTTGTTTTGATTCAGATGTTGTGGATTCATACAAATGGCATCAGGAGCATTAGGTGGAGCCTGAGAAGCCAGATTACTGACTACTGTCAGGATATTGGACCAGGCCAAATAACAAAAAGTTATTTTTATTTGGGTTACCAGCTGCATCTTTAAGCAGCAAAAACAAAAAATAGTGTTCCAAAGTAAAATAAAATTATTTATAATAATGAAATTATATTTAGTTGTGCCCCTAATCTATTAATATTGATTTGGTCAAGACTCCTAATGCTATGATGTTCTATGTATGTTTGACATAGAAGTTGCAATGAATAAAATGGTCTGCCAAATGCATAAATGAAAACTCTTTCTTAAATTTGTACTTTAAAGCCTGAACCATCAAATGATTGCAAGAAAATTAATTCTTTGAAACTGGTCTGTTGTGAAATCTCCCGTCACAGCCCCAACTCTGTGCTGTTAGTTTACATATTACATCAAGTCTCTGCCCATGTCATGCCCTGTCATGTCTAGTCATTGTGCGCACCTGTGTCTTGTGATTCTATGTTCTGATTCACAGTGTTACTACAGCCACAGTTTTTGTTTTTCAAAGCTTAAAATCGTTAAAAAACATATTTGCCACCCCCTGCATCTTCCTTTTTCACCCCTTCTGAGACCTGTTTATTTGACCTACTGGCCAGTTGTGATAAAAATAAATTAAATAACATATAGCATATATGAGTTTTGGTTTGTATCATATTTGATACATCCAGAATATATTGCCTACAGCATAATGTATCTGATTTTATACATTTTAAAAATACAGTATATATTGT
>BRDA01029938.1:1362-18549 GCA_036984385.1 Crenuchus spilurus | reverse complement strand
TATATATATATATATTATCACACTGTTGATGAAGAGGCCTTAAAAACTCAACTATGTATCAAATATGAACAAGTTGACTTTATTAGGTTAATTATTATGTTAAACTGAAAGGATGATGAGAGAGTTTAATTTTGCTTATATTTTGTGTTTTAGATGAACAAGAATCTGTGCAGAAGCGGACTTTTACTAAATGGATCAACTCTCACTTGGCAAAGGTAAGAGGTCTAAATGTCGACTTATTCACTTTGTGCCATTACATGTGGCTTGAACACGAGACTACATGAACACACATGACATGACCTCGCTCATATTTTCTATTATGTCAGAATTAGCCTGTCATATGATTGCTTTCAGTACCAGTTGGTACAAAAACATACGTGCATAACTTACTGTGTTTCTGTCACCCTGCTGACTGGATTTAGCTTTAAAGCTTTACATTGTAGCTAATATTGCGCCATAAATCTGTGCTGTTTATGTTAAGTCTTACATAATTCATCTGTTTATGTTTTGCCCATGGCCTGTACACTTCTCTTTAAGAGGACTTCCCACAGCAGTATTTATACATTTCCAAATGTCCAAATGTTTGTAGACACCCCTTCTAATGCATTGAGCTACTTTCAGCTGCACTCATTGCTGACACACAGCTTGTGTAGCCTCTGTAGAGAAGTTATTGTCAATAGGACTCTCTGGAGCAGATAAACATTAACCTATTGACACCATGTCTAATGCCAGGTGGGTTAGAGGGGCACAGCATTGAGCTGTGAAGCAGTGGAGCTGTGTTCTCTGTAATAATGCTGCTCCATCCAGTACTTTTGGGATGAGCTGGGGAAGAGGTGGAGTGGTGTTCATCCAACATCCTGACCTAACTAATGCACTTATTGTGATTACAACCAAATCTTCACAGCAGTGCTCCAGAAAGCTTTTCCTGGACAGTAGAGACAGTTACTTCACCAAAAGCAGAATAAACTCTTTTTAAAATACATTTGATTCTAAAATAAACAAAGAATGAGCAGGTATCCCATTACGTTTGTCCATAAAGTGTATCATGTTACAGTCAGTCCATTTCTTTCTTCTCCTTGTTAACCTGATCACAGGTGTTCCTGTGATTTAACCATTAGGACTGGATGCCCAGCTCACTGGAGACTGTTTGTGTGTGTGTGTGTGTGTGTGTGTGTGTGTGTGTGTGTGTGTGTAATTATGGCATTTATGGCGTGTTAATCTCCCTCACTTAACCCTTAGAGATGAGCGTGTCGAGAGTGACTGCTTCAGCCATCCACGGCGCAATTATCCGGCCGCCCTGGCCCAGTGAACCACTAAACGCTTCCAGTTTGATTACTGCACTCGTCTTTGGTGACATGGAGCAGAAAATTCATTTGAAATGTCAAGCTGTAGGAAATCTGCCTGAACATGATATTTCATATAACACTGCCCACCAGTGGCTCTCCAGCGTAAAACTGTGCGCCGTCAAATTGTTTAACGTGTTAATGTTTAATAACGCGTTCTGAGTTGGCTAATATTTGCTGATTTGTTCGATAGCCGTAGGCTGTGGACAGATTGTGGCTGGCTGGCTGTCAGTTAATGTTTCAAGCAAAAGATCTGAAGTGTAATTTTGCTGTTCTCTTATGCAATGGGGGCTGGACATCATCAACTCTCATAGGAATGAGACATCAAAAAGGAAACCTGATGGAAACCTGAATGCCCCATAAACCCAAACAATGAAATGTGTTAATTGGTGTAAATTAAAAATCTAATATTGTCAGTAGTTATAATAAAAACATGTTTTTGGACGCCACCTTCGCCTAAATGTTAGAGAAGTAGAATTGGCACCAAAAGGTTGCTGGTTCATCTCCTGGACTGGCAGGAAAAATAGAGGTATGTGAACATTGCTTCTCACTCTGTAACCATCCATGGCTGAAGTGCTCTTGATTAAGACCCCCAACCTCAAGATGCTGCATCTGAAGTGGCTGTATACTTCTCTGGGTACATGAGTACATCCCAGGGTTTATTAATGTTAATGAGCTTTGTTTTACTTGACCATTTTCAAATAAAGTTTGGTTAGGTTTCTAACATGTTTATGCTAAATGGGGGCATTTTACATATATTTATTATATTAACCATAATGATGTGACTGCATTTTAACCCCCTGAGCCAATATGACACAACTGAAGTGTCCTTGAGAAAGACACCTAACCTTCAACTGCTCTTGTGGCACACTGCTCTGGGTAAGTGGGTTCACTGCCACCTGCTATTCAGACCAATTAAAACTAATTAAAAAATGAGTATATCATGGAAAAGTTGATTAATCTCCATAATTCCATTCAAAAGTTAAACCTTCATAGATTATAGATTCAGGCCCCACAATTTAAACAATTTCAAGTATTTATTTGTTTATTTTCACATAATTTGGGCTTCCAGCTCATAAAACCCACGAAAACAGGATTTCAAAACGTTAAAAAAATTCAAAAACTATGAAAATGTAACTTTTTGAATGGAATTATGGAAATTAATCAACTTTTGTATAATATTCTAATTTTTTGGAATGGGTCTGTATGTGTCCATAAGTGTGTATGTTTGTTTCAGATGGGTTACATGTGGAGGTCACATTTCTTTGTGTGCAGACACATGTGGCCAGTGAGTTTCTACAGTACTCTTTGATCCCAATGTTCATATAATTGCAATGGATGGACATGGTCATGTGTGTCCCAGTAATATAGACTTAGGTCAGTACAGTCACTCACCAGTTTATTAGAAACACAGGAATCTGTTATACGGTGTGTGCTGCTCATACTCTGGCCATCCATTATTGGTCAGTTTCTGACCACAGAACTGTTCTTGGTACCACTCTGAACTTTACATGTGTAAAAACTGATACTCCTACACTGTATGTCCAAATGTTTGTGGACACCCATTCTAATGAATGCATTCAACTACTTTAAGTTGTAGCCATTGCTCACACACACACACACACACACACACACTCACACACACAGCTAGTCTAGTTCCTGTAGAGAGGTACTGCCAATAGAATTAGGCCTTCTGGAGCAGATAAACATTATATTGGCACCATGTCTAATGCTAGGCTGGGCTAGAGGGGTATAAAGGCCCCCAGCATTGGGAAGTGGACCTGTGTTCTCTGGAATGATGGAGCTCTTTGGCACTAGTGGACTATGCAGCTATTTAGCTATGGTCGAGAAAACATCACCAAAGTGCCCTCTAGAATGGCAAAAAGTGTCCTGTTAGCTGCCCTTCACATGGGAAAAATATTGAGTGGCCCCTTTTTTGTGATAAATGATGATGGTGTGCCCTCTACAACAATAAAGATTGATAATCTATCTTAATGAGTTCCCTTATTTGGTTTCCAATAGAAAAGGGTGCATTAAATGTCTTCTATTGCATCCCACTAGACAGTGTCCCAAAGTAAGTCCTTTTCAGCAGAGAAAATGTGATGCAACACTATATAGGGTTCTCCTACAATTGTACATGATGAAGTGCTCAGGTAGGTGCCTCTCTAGTTGAGAAGTGTCCCTCCAGTGGGAAAAACATGCCCTTCGCCCCTGCCTTTCAAACATCCTGAGTCCACCACTGCTCTTTAGGATGAGTTTGGGATGAAGTGAGCTGGTGATCATCCATCATCCTCACCTCACTAATACTTTTGGGGCTGAAATCAGTCAAATTCTCATAGTAATGTTAAAAAGTCTAGTGGACAGTAGAGACAGGGCGTGTGTTCTGGACTTCATATTCTGATAACTACAGAAGTTCTGATTTTGTCAGTAATCTGATCAACACGTTTATGTGCACTTGAGCACTCAGCTAATGGGAAACTCTGAGTCAGCCAGTAAACTCACAGAAGATGTGATGTATATGTCATCCCACAGACTTAAACATCAAGAAACCTGAAAATATGAACATACATCATCAGTACTGCTCCAAAACTGTTTTGTCGTTGTCTTAAGGATGCTTGTGTATTTCTGGTACTGTGGTGTGTTCACAGATGCACAGACTAAGAATTGTGAAAGAGATTGGAGTAAGAGGTTACAAACACTAAGAAATCAGATCACTGAGCTAAAATCCAGCTCTCTGTACTTACTCCAATATAAGAAATCAGAGGATGCTGTTTACATGATCACTCGAGTAATCAGATAACTCAGAAATCAGATAATGATTGGGGTACAAAGTGCGTGTAAACACAGTCACTCACTCCAACAAATGCAGATTAAAGTCTTTTTTTTATATTTTTAGAGTTTTTTTTTTTTTTTTGAGATTTTGGAAAGAACCCTGTATCAGTATGTGTCCCAATGCCTTTATCCAAATAGTGTATCAACAGCACTACCATACCACTGAGAGGGGTCCACCATCCAAATAATCCAACAATGGCTTCAGAATCTGACTAATGACAGACAGAGCTGAGGACTACAGTCTTTGATTCCACACCCACATATTGGGCAGCAAATGTGGCTAAACAGTGTGAGTTTAGAATAAGCTGGACAGTGAGTGTATGGCCGGCTTTTCACAAAGACAAAGAAACTCAGGCATCACTTAGACAGGAGACGTCTTTCAAGAGCCAGTGGGTGAAATTAATGAAATGATGAGTTCTGCAGGATTCTTTGTGCTGGTTAGATATTCCAGCCTCCATCAGTAAACCTCCTGCTGCTCTCTCCTTTCTCACCGCCGTACCTTTAACCTCATCCTACACAAAACGCATGTTGCCATGGTGAGCACATTTTCAAGTGTTTACCTGTCCGAGCGCACACATGGTGAGCAGGGCCAAAAGTGTCCAGTGCAATTCAGAGCACACGGATAAATTTAGAAATGTCTCAGTCAAGGACAAAGGCACTGGGTAGGTGCTTATTATCATTTAAGCTGCTGCTGCTGTTCTGTTATTTAAAATGATTAAAAAAACATCTGCTTTTGCTTTTGAGACTCTTAGTTACAAAATCATTTGAGAGTGAAGGCAATCATAGTAATGGCTGTTTAGATTTATCATCAATCTGTTTTTTAATAGAGCGACTCCAAATAATTAACCTTTTAAATAACTGGGACTCAGTGGTAGGTTCAGCATCTATTCCTTACACTCAGAGAGTCATTATTTTATATTCCTTATGTCCTTATGTTCTAAAATACATATAAAAGTTAGATGTTGTATGAAAGCTGCAGCTGCTCATTTTGTGCCTTTTTTATTTTATTTTTTTATTATTTTTACACAATAATAATAATAATAATAATAATATTAATAATAATAATAATGTTGAAAAATGTTTTAAAACATTGATTTTTCTTTGCAATCTTTTACTGATATTTCAATAAATCCCAAACAAATAGAACAGTTCTTGTCCTGGTGCGTGGTGCCCTCTTTGAGTTTCAAGATGAACCTGCTATAAAGTCCCTTCAGTGTTGCGCAGCCTGAAAAAAATATTTCTGGGACAAAATTTAAAAGTACCTACGCTTTTGCATTCAACAGTAAATTGTGAGCATTTGTATAGCATGTATACATTACCATGGACCCCTGATGGTGATGTAAAATAAATTAAAATAATGTTTCGCCACAACTTAATAAGATCATCAGAGTCATGGCCGCATGGGAATGAGATCATAATTACTAAGTCATGGCCACACATTACACCTCATTCTTTTGCTTTATAAGCTTTATGGCTTTGTATATTACAAATAATACAACACATTCTCAGCTTATTTTGAAGGATACATTTACATAAACAGTGAACATTTTATAGTTCATATATCATGTAGCATGCCCTAAAATTGGGCATACAGATTCAGATTCGGAAAGACAATCCTAGATTCGACTTTTAATGAATCATATATAGTGTTAAATTAGTCCTGAAAGCTTATATATATATATATATATACACACACACAGTAAATCTGTCAGTGTTAAATCAACACTATTAGAGTTAAATTAACACTGAGGGTGTCAAAATATAACACTTTCAGTGTTAAATTAACTCTAATAGTGTTGATTTAACACTAATAGTGTTGATTTAACACTGACATATTTACTGTGTATATATATATATATATATATATATATATATATATATATATATATATATATATATATATATATATATATATATATATATATAATTAATTAATATAGAATTCTTTCTATTGTCTCAACTATTGCCTAACATGGTATTGACTAGCAGTGAAACAAAGACTTTAGAATGTTGCAATAGAAAGAAAAACATAAAGAGGAGGTCATGAGACAGCGAGACAGAGAGAGAGGTGACTTTCTGATGTGGTTACCTCTCAGAGGTCCATCTCCCCCTCCCCCTCCCACATGATGCAAATCATCTCATGTGAATCTGCAGCTCTGTAATTCATCGCCTAAAGGCGTGAGACTAATCGTTAACATTATTAAGATAACAAAGAATGTGAATTCCTCCCTCCTCTCTCGTTCCCTCTGCAGATGTAACAAAAGAGGATTACAGAATGGATTCAGGTTCATATTAATATTTGCTCAATTACTAGACTCATATTAGACTGCGCTATCCCCCGGCACCGATGAGGACGTTAGCATGAACGTGAGCACAAAGCTGTCAAGCTGACAAACTGTCAGATCACTGCCATGTCTGAGTGTGTCTGGCATTTGACTGTGTACAGAATTTATTTCAGACTGTCATGCTCACGTTGTCCTACTGTTAGAAAGTCAGAATGAAGAAGCGAATCCCTGGTGAGTGTCCTCTGTAATCCCCCAGTCCCACATCAAGTGATGTTTGGTGTGTCAGTTTTTGTACTCTTTAGAATTTTCTATAAATCTGCATACATTTGACGCCCCTGAGCAGCAACAAATGAGATACTGTCTTTGACTTTACATTTACAATGTAGACCAATAATGTAGGTGTGCCTAATAGAGTGGACAGTGAGCAGACATAATGTTTAAAATCTCCAGCAGCTCTGCTGTGTCTGATCTACTAACACACCACCACCACATCAGTGTCACTACAAATGCATCTGTATGATCAGTGAAACTGATGAAATGAACAATAAGTGTACATACAAGTTATGTGTACCTAATGAAGTGGCCAATTGATGCATGTCTAGAACACATGACTACTAAAGGCCTGAGAGAAGTGTACACTTCCTCTTGTTTGTCTGATCTCAAATTAGGTCCAGATCAATGCTGACAGCTACAGTGTTGATCACTGTGTTGCATTAGATAGATTAGAAAGAGTCTGCACTTCTCCAAACTACCCAGTACCATCTCTCATAACTGTACAGTAACACACAGGGCCTGTAGCCTCTTTAAGTATCACTGTGTGTGGGAAGGGGGAGGTCCACATAGTGATAGTAATACAAGTACTGTACATAGAAGTGGGTACATTTTGATGGAGGCCTGTATATAGTAATATTACATTGTGTGTAGGTATGTATGTGTGTGGTCTTGTATTTATCATTTTGTGAGGACCAAAAGTCCACATAGAGATAGTAATACAAGCACTGCACATAGAAGTGTGGACATTGTGCTGGATGTATGTGATTGTGGATGTAGATTTTGTGTGTGTGTGTTTGTGTTGTCTTGTATTTATTATTTTGTGAGGACCAAATGTCCACATAGTGGTAATACAAGTACTGTACATAAAAGTCATTTTGCTGGAAGCCTGTGTATAGGAATACCAAATTGTGTGTGTGTGTGTGTGTGTGTGTGTGTGTGTGTGTGTGTGTGCACACATGTGTGTGAATTTGAAGGACAGAGAGGCAGGACCCTCATCTGCCTAAGAACCTCCACTTGATTAGGCACTAGAGTGAGAAGAAGAAGGATGGGGAGAGTGAAGTGTGTGTGTGTGTGTTTGAGGAAAAGAGAGATAGAAGGGAGAGCGTGCATGAGGGGGAACCCTCCATTTCGATTTTTGACAAATCCTCTTAGGCTGGGTTAGGGCTTAATTATGGGATGCCCAATATTGTGCATGAACCCATTTCTCATGTGCTTGACAGATACCGGAGGCTGAGTGGTTCATGGCAGTCGTACTAAAAAAAAAAAAAAAAAAACCTAAAACACCAGTGAGAGCTCTCAGAGACACCCAGCTGTAAGGGCCTACTTAACCACTACACACAGCCATAAGCCCCATTAGACCTCTCAGGTCCTGTGCTTCATTGCCGCACACAGGCAAAAAGACAGGTCCCATTTAGACGCCTATTACGGTGCTTTATCACTAATGAATGTGCCAGTGTCTCCAGCTATGAGTTTGAACACAGGTGAACAAAGGCAAACATCACAATGCACAGGAACGTACAGTCATACATCAAAAAAAAATATTGTGAAATTGAAATTAATTTTTGTCAAAAACTGCATATTTATTGCAGATAAAATGACAAATTTAAAGCCTTTTTTGTTTTAATGTTGATCAGTGTGGCTTATACTAATGAGTTGGCTGGCCAGAAAACCATTTTTAGTAGTTTTGTCACTGTGGCAGGTGAAAAAGGAAATCAGCATCTCCATAAAGCTTGTCAACAAATGGAAGCATAAAGTGCTCTAAAATGTCCTGACCGACAACTGTGTTGACTTTGGACTTGATAAAACACAGTGGACCAACACCAGCAGATGACATGACACCTCAAAGCATCACAGAAACTGCACACTGGACTTCAGACACTTGGATTATGTGTCTCTCCACTCTTCCTCCAGACTCTAGCATCAGTTCTTTTTCTCCTTAGTCTAGGTAAGATGTCACTGGTTCAGGAGTGTTGATATTAAAAATGTGGCAGCTGTAGCCTGAGAGATACACAGTATTTAGTGTTTGGGTAGTAATGTAATCATTTTTCATCATTTGAGATTGAGGATTTCTGATTTTCATGAGCTGTCACACTGATCCAGATTTAAACAAAAAAGCTAAAAATATGTGACTTTACATGTAATGAATATAAAATGTATGACATCTGAGTTAAATTATGAACAAAAATGAACTTTGTCACAGTATTCTGTATGTATGACTGTACCTTTAGTGGCAGGTTTTGTGGGCGGCACGGTGGCTTAGTGGTTAGCACGTTCACCTCTCAGCGCTGAGGTCTTGGGTTCGAGTCCGCATCTGAGCAGAGTTTCCATGTTCTCCCCGTGTCCGCAGGGGTTTCCTCCGGGGACTCTGGTTTCCTCTCACAGTCTAAAAACATGGAGATCAGGTGAATTGGATACTCTAAAAATTACCCTGGTGTGTATGAATGTGTGTATGAATGTGTGTATGTATGTTTGCCCAGATATGGTTGGCACTCTGTCCTGGGTGATTCCCCTAGTGCTCGATGCAGTCCTCCAGGTGGACGGTCGCTTCCGGATGAGAGTACGCTGTGCGCGACTGGCTGCTGCTTCTCACTGGAGTGTGTGTGTATGAAGTGTGTTGATTGTAAAGCATCCTTGGGTGTCTAGAAAGGCGCTATAGAAGTGTGTATGTATGTATGTAGGTTTGAGGTTTGAGCAGCCCAAGGATTCATCTCACAATAGTCATGTGTTTGGAAATAGATATTAACCAAAGCAAAAGTCACTTGACAATAATATGAGAACATTGGTGACCACCATAGTAGTAGCACCATTGTACTGTAGTGTAACTTACTCTTCTCTTCTGTCCATCTGTCTTCAGGCTTTGTTCACCCGGTCAAATGAATATCGCATGCTTTAGTGACAGGCTTGACAATCAATTTCAATCAATTACCACCAGACCCATGTAATTAGCTTCATTCTCTCAATAGCTGTTTCCTTGCTTTTCAGTTTGATTTTTCATCAGTTGCACAATTAGTCAGAGTGCTTCTTTTTAAAAATGTAATCTCCCATTACGTGAATTTAACTTCAATTAGTTTCCAAATTATTTCCAAGCTAATTGGGCTTTCATAGACATCCCCCTTCAATTTGGTCCCAGAAGTGCTTAATTAGGATCATCTTAAAAACATTCCTCTCCTCCTCTGCTCTCCCAGTTTGACTCTAATTAAGGTCATCCCCACTCTTGCTTTCCTCCTGTTTCTCTCGCCATTACTTAGTTAGGCAACTGATTATATTTTCTGTCTGCACCCCATTTAAGTTGTTTTTCAAACTGGTCTCCTGTTTCAACCCCACCGCCCCCCACCCCCCTCTCACTTTCATATTAATCTCCTCGTGAATGACTTTGCCACTCGGCTGCTTTCCCCTCCAAATCCTGCTCATGTGACTGGTGTCTTAAGAGAAATCCTGGATGTGTGGTTAGAGTAGAGAGGGGTTCTGGGATTAGTACAGAGAAAGGCTACGTCAGGTCAAGCAGTCTGTCGCGTCTCTTCTCAGGATCAGCATTTTCCCCAGGGGTTTAGAGAACAGTACAGACTGAAGATTGCACTGTAGCATCAACCACACTATGGATGAACAAAATTGACAGGACAAACAAAATGTTATTTTTTCACTTTCTTACAAACAAAATTATATGCATTTTTTTCTCATTGGACACTGCTATTGTTTAACCCTCTGGAATCTGAGTGGTTTTCAGACACTCTGCTGTAGTCAGACATGCCTTGACATTTTTATTTGTAATTTTTTTTTACAAAATTTATATTCTGATTAAATCTGCTCTAAACTCAGACTTTCCTAAATCCTATTTTCAGATGTGCTGATATATTGTGAAAACACACTCTAAACATTTCTACTCAAGACTTTTGATCTCTGAACTGAATAAACAGAGGTGTTGGCTACACACTGCTCATTACAGTTTCTAGAAATTGTATGTGGTTTTATTTTTACTGCTTAACAAATGTGAGATGACACTCTGTTTTCCTCATTCAGTGGTTACTAGATTGAATATTTATGAGATAGGTGAGAGCTCTTTTGTTCACGTTCACATAACACACATTCCATGGCTATTAATCCACCAATGGAATGCCCAGAATTACCTTGTCATTATCATATGAATGACAGATTGTGTGATGAAGGAGAGAAGTTCCTCTCACAAATATCTAAACCATATTTAAATATAACCTATATATACTGTATATATTTGAAAAGTAGACCATTTAAAGTTTCCGGGATATGTTTAGTTTTGTTTCTAGGATAAAATCTCGCAGAGTTAAATAAGTTATATAAGTGAATTAAAATATATAAGCAGGAGCGCCGACTCCAAAGGGTTAACACCATGTCAGCAACTAATAATATAATAATAATACATTTTATTTAGTATAGCACTTTTCATGACACTCAAAGATGCTTTACAATACAAAAAATACAAACAGCATATAAAATAGACAATACATTTTAAATATGAAAGAATAAGGCTATATTCATGGCTACATCCAGTTAATTCAATAACAATTCACCTGACCTTAATGTTTTGGCATCTGGCATTAAGATGTTTGCATCAGGTTCTTTAAATTTTTTAACTTGGTAGAAGAATCTTATTCATATTTACTTGATCTTCCAGCACATCCCACAGACACTCAGTTGTATTGGCATCTGGGGAGCTGTCAGTAAGTACTGACCACTGCTGACCTGGAGCACCAAGCCTTCCCATTTTAGAGATTCTATTTGAGAGAACTATTTTGTCCTAGTCCAAGTTGCTCAGATCAGCAGTTTTGAGTGTTAATTTTACCATTTAATATATCCCAGACCCTCACATGCACAATTATTACAATATAATCAATCTTATTCCATTGATCTGTGAGTGGTATTAATGTTGTGGCTGATCAGTGTATACATCAGCTGTTCTTGATGTCCTACATTTGATATTCACAGCCATTCATGTCACCATATATGTTAACATGTTTGATCAATGTTCTATGATTTGCTGTATCTGCTCTCCTGAAGCTCTCTCATGTTTTGTTTGCTTTGCAGAGGAGTCCTCCACTGGTGGTGAAGGATCTGTTTGAAGACATCAAGGATGGAGTGACGCTGCTAGCTCTGCTTGAAGTGCTGTCTGGACACAAACTGGTAAAAGCAGCTCTGTTTATTGTTACAGTTCTTCTTTCATAGACCCCTTTCATGATTTTTCAGTTTTTGTTTAATGATATGTGATGTTGGGAGTTGACGTTGTGTATATATGTGAGCCTAAGGCTTTTGCAGTTCTATATGTAAATTTGTGTTAAATTTAAAAGTAAAAACATACAGTATATACTTACATATTCAAATCCCTAATTAGTGAATTCAGCTGCTTGTTTATGATGACACATGTGACCAATTTCACACACACAGCCAGTGGTGGCTGGCCAATAGAGAGAGCTAGGGTGCTGCTCTCTGTGGTGGAAGTTTTTTATTTTTTTTTTTTAAATATTTTTTTTATTACCAATAGCTATGTATTTTAAGTATGTTTGTGCTAAACATGGACAATATTTGTGGACAAACTGGACAATAACATGTAATATGTCAAATATATTGGGGAAATTAGTTTCCTGGTTCATTCTCTCTATTCTGAGGTGACAGAAATATCACCCAGTCAGAGAAGCAGCAGCCAATCACTGACCTGCTGACATAAGATACGTGCACAGCAACAGAAATTTAGCCAGTCAGCATCTTCAAATCTGTTGCCTAAAGGACGCTTCATTTATCACCCCCAGCAGAGCCCCTCAGTGGTTTTAGAAACGTCTGATGTTATTGACATGCAATACATGTCTCTAGAAATGTCTAATACTGTATTTAGTTTTAATAGTTTTGCTCATTTTATTGTATATGTTTCTGAACAAGACTGTTCATAATCTAATCATACATACTGTACTTTCTTTACACATTTGCATGCAACTAAAGACAATTTTCCTTTACTATTAGTCTGCTGATTTTTAATGCCAATTAAATTGTTGCGGACTTTTCCACAGATCACTGGTATACTGCAGTTTGTGTTAAATAATATTGGGATGGTTGCAGAAACTGACTGAATATGGCTTCAACACCCATCCCCCAAAATAAAATAAAATAAAATAAATAAATAAATAAAAATTTTCAACCTTATACACATGTATGATCTTAATAATGTGCACTATTTTAGAGCATCAAAATAGACACAGAGTTTCTTTTTTTTTTTTTTTGAAAATGATTGAGTTTAATGTCTCATTACACTCTGAAATGAAAGCATAAGTGTTAAATAAGATGTCATTAAATCAGTTTATAGATCAACATGTGTCTAAACTTTGGACACAAAACAGCACCTTTGTCAGATATAACAGCTGAACACACTCGTGACATTCTTTCTACAACAGACATCAAACATTCTTCAGACAGTTCTTCACTAATCTGCTCTAGAACATTACGTAAATGTTGCCACTTTGCTTTTCACTTCATCCCAAATCAGCTGGATGGGGTTTAAGTCTGGAGACTGTGCTCCACTCCATGTTTTCAAGCTGACCATCTTGTAGTTTTTTCCTGCTGTAGTTCTGCCACAGCTTGGACTGATGTTTTGGGTCATTATCTTGCTGTAGGATGAACCCCTGACCAACTAGGTGCATACCTGCATGGTGCTGCAGAATGCTGTGGTAGATTGCTAACACTCCGGTTAGATGCCAGCTGCATTTCATGCTTTGTATCTGTACTCTGCACAATGACAGTACAGTTAATTTAATCTAATCTAGAATGAAGCTTTACTCAATGCCTGTGGCTTATATGAACTTAAAAATGTTTAAAATGTTATATCAGAAGTGGACCCATAAAGTGAGTGTTGCCTCATGTCCAGAATGTGCTGCAATAACCAATGATTGACAGAATGGCACATGGTGTTTTGGGTTTTCTGATTTCCATTTATCCAGGATTTGTCTTCTGTCACTTTTGAATTTCATTTTTATGGTCATCTTTGACTTTTGGGTGGGTCTCTCATTGTATTTTACTGCTATTTGTGCTTTTGGTCTTTGTTTCCATCCATCAGTTTGGACCTCATTTTCATTGTTCAGGTTGTTCAAAAATGTTGTTTTTCTCTCTTTGTTTCCACCTTCTTCACATGGTCCTCCCCCTCTTTCCAAACCCTTTCCCGTGTTCCGCCTTTCTGCCTCTCCCCTGTCTCCCCTCCCCTCCTCCAGCCGTGTGAGCAGGGCCGCAAGCTGAGGAGAATCCACTGGCTGGCCAACGTGGGAACGGCTCTGCGCTTTCTGGAGGGCAGGAGGGTAAGCTAGCTGCTATCCCAGAGTGCACTGCTCAGGTGAAGTGCTCCAGGTCATAACCACTCAGCTTGACCTGGATGACCTTCTCTTTTCTAACCCCCTTCCTTCTCTCTGATATCACTCCTTCATTCTCTTCCTCCATCTCCTGAGAGAGAGAAAGAGAAAACGAGGGAGAAGAAAGAGGCAAAAGTAGTGAAGAAACTCCTGAGACATGCAGAAAACAATCCCTCCATTTTATAGTTTGTCTATTTTCAGCATTATGAACCTTCAACCAGTCAATGCTATATTTGATTTGTGTTACATATGTAGTAGCTGTCAGGTCTGTGTGCACTCATTTAAAACAGAAAGGTGCCAAAATGGTTCTTTGAAGTGATAGATTCCTAAATAAACTTTCAGTAGATGGTTCTTTAAAGGAGTACTCTAAGGTTTTAACCTAATGTCTACAGTCATACATTAGAAATGAGAGTATGGTGAGAAACTTTGCTTTTGTTGATAATTTATAATCATTTATAGGCATATATAAGCCTTTTTATTTAAATGTTGATCAATATGGCTTATAGCTCATGAGTTGGCTGACCTATAAAGCAGTAATATAGTCAGCAAACCATTTGGTAGTAGTTTTGTCACTGTGCGCAGGTGTTACGTCCTGCTGAAAAAGGAAACTGGCATCTCCATAGTTTGTCAGCAGATGGAATCATGAAGTGCACTATTTTCTCGGACCCCGAGTGGCTCAGCAGGCTAAGACACTGGCACTATGACCAGAGGATCGTGAATATGAATCATGGTCATGCTGTTTGCCATCAACAGTCGGGGCCTAAGAGAGCAAAAATTGGCAGTGCTCTCTCTGGGCGGGTAGATGGTGCTCTCTCTCCCCATCACTCACACATTGCAATGTCCGCTGGCTCAGGCGTCAACTGATTGGTCCATTCAGAGCTGGGAATCCTGCGCTTTCCTCCAAGCGCGTTGACTCCCCAATGACGGTGTATCAGCAGTAGTTTAAAAAGAGGTGGTGGCTGCATCACACGCAGCGGAGGAGGCTTGTGCTTGTCTTTATCCTCATAGAGTGCAAAGTGATGGGGAGAGCCCCATAGTGGATGGGTTGGGCTAATTGGCTACTACCACATTGGGAAGCGGAGAAAATTGGTAAAAATGTTTATAAAAAATAAATAAATAATGGACCGTGTCCAGAATATTATAACAACACAATCCTTGTTGTTGCTCCATTGAACCTTTGCAAAAATGCTTTTTTAAATAAACATATGCATTAGTGCATTTTGAGTTTTGAGTGTTCCTTAGTGTTTCTTAACATGGTTAAAATGAACTTGGTGCAGTGTTGATGGGTGTCCAGACTGAAGTCATTTGTATTCTCTCTGAGTAAAATCTTCAGCCATTAGGTTGGGCACTGACTCTCCCACTGACTCTCATTCCCATCCCAGTAACTCGCCCCAAGTCTATTTCCATAAGGCCCTGTACTCGTCTGACTGTGTGAAACACCCAGACAAGATAACACTTACTGGTGCAGCCATATCAGGTCTGTCACTGCCCTTTCAGCCGTGGCTCATCTTTGCACAGCAGGCAACCCACAGTATCCCGTCTCAGAGGAGTACAATGCAGAAATTTCATTTAGTCTTGTGGTGAGTGTGTGGGCCAAGTAGTAATCATAGGGCCTGACCGTGAATGGAGCCTACACTTTATACTGTAAAGTAAATCCACCAGATACTCCACTCATAAGAAGGTGAGGATTCATTTCTGAAGATATACGGTTGAGCCTCAGTTACTGCGCTCTATCACAGCCTATTATCTCTCTCTTTCATCCTTCTCATAGTCTCCCCCATCCTCTCCCTCACACTTTTTTCTCTATATCACGCTGTCTTCTTCTCTCTCCCTCCCTCTTGCTCTGTCTCACTATACAAGCTTTAATCCAGACTAGAGATTTGTTCTGAACTGTCATGCTGTACTTCCAGTCTTGCGTGTGTGTATTCTTTTTTTGTCTCCATCTCTGTACTTTTGTGTATGTTTGATCTCATACTGCATTATATCTCCAGTCAGGTACAGCTGGAATAAAACTATGTGGCTGTGTCAACACTAGCCAGTCAAAACTAGGTTGTCTGGCTAAGGGCTAAAATAAAACTATTTATATACATTTTAATGAATGCTGCTTTTGGAGCTTTGATGCAGTTAATAAACACTGCAGCACAACCAATCTTTCAATTGAAGCAATCCCTGACTGGGGTCTGTTTGTGTCTGTATGTGAGTACTGTACTGTTTGTGTCTGGTATTACTGTCTGTGTCGGGAATGATTGTGTCTGGCATGGTTGTCTGTGTCTCATATGGTTGTTTGTGTCTGGTATGATTGTCTATGTCTGGTATAGTTATCTGTGTCTGGTATGATTGTCTGTGATTGGTTGGATTGTCTGTGTCTGGTATGATTATGTCTGGTATAGTTGTCTGTGTCTGATATGATTGTCTGTGATTGGTATGATTGTCTGTGACTGGTTTGATTGTCTTTGTCTGGTTTGATTGTTTGTGTCTGGTTTGATTGTCTGTGTCTGGTATGATTGTCTGTGATTGGTTTGATTGTCTGTGTCTAGTATGATTGTCTGATTGGTTTGATTGTCTGTATCTGGTTTGATTGTTTGTGTCTGGTATAATTGTCTGTGTCTGGTATAGTTGTGTGTAATTGGTTTGATTGTCTATGTCTGATTTGATTGTCTGTGTCTGGTATGATTGTCTGTTATTGGTTTGATTGTCTGTGTCTAGTATGATTGTCTGTGATTGGTTTGATTGTCTGTGATTGGTATGATTGTCTGTGATTGGTTTGATTGTCTGTGTGTAGTATGATTGTCTGTGATTGGTTTGATTGTCTGTATCTGGTTTGATTGTCTGTGTGTAGTATGATTGTGATTGGTTTGATTGTCTGTATGTGGTTTGATTGTCTGTGAATGGTTTGATTGTTTGTGTCTGGTATGATTGTCTGTGATTGGTTTGATTGTCTGTGTCTGGTTTGATTGTCTGTGTCTGGTTTGATTGTCTGTGATTGGTTTGATTGTCTGTATCTGGTTTGATTGTCTGTGTCTGGTATAGTTTGGTTAGTGTCTGTTAGTATAGTCTGTGTCTGTTAGTTTGGTCTATGTCTGTTAGTTTGGTTAG
>BRDA01029919.1:0-10572 GCA_036984385.1 Crenuchus spilurus | reverse complement strand
GGAAGACCAAGAATAACCTGGATGGATAACATCAAGATGTGGACTGGATTATCAGGTGCTAGCCTGCTACAAGCAACCAGAGACAGATGGCATTTGAGAGAAGTGACTCGTATGTGCAGCCTACCATCACGAAGCAATGACGGCGTATGACATGACATGATCACCAAACTCTGCAGGAATCTGGCCCACCAGGACTGGAGTTAGACACCCCTGCTATAATGGATACCATATCCATTAGAATGTTCTGGATAATATCAGGACATGTTTCTGATACAGTTTTAAATCTTCCAGTTACCTTCAGAGTGGGGCATAAGCACTTCCTCTTCCGGCAGCGGACAGGTCGGCTGTAGTCAAGGTTCGATATACCTTTCCTGCAGCTTGCACACGTCCCACAATCCTCAGTCAGCTGACAGGCCCGGCAAAACCCACACGGTAACCACTTCACAGACAGACACAAACTCAGACCTCATTCTTTAATATAATTAATTCTTAATCTATTACACTTCACTGAGCCTTACCTTCCTGAAGATGATGTTGCGATTATCTTTTGCTAAAAAAAAGGAAAACAGAACATGAATCATAACCTACAGGTTAAATAATCATATACAGATATCTGGACACTTATTTATGAGCCCTATACTAAAATGTTGTACAGGTGTAATAAGTACAATTATTTAAAAGTCTGATAGAACTAATACACATTTATTAGTCCTCTGTAGTTGATTGGCCTATTTATTACTTACAGGCATTACACGCTCTGCTGCATGTTGCACACATGGTCTGCCCCTGCACACCTGTAAATGAATTCCTACACCTTGCACAGATTCTAAAAGAAAACAAAGCATGTTAATTTGTTCCAACCTGCAAATATATGACTTCAATTAACATAATACAATACAACACATATTATTGTATCTTAAAAAATAGGATATTTAAAAAACGTTAATGTGTTCATAATTTAATTCAAAATGACACTGTTAAACTGACATATTTCAAGTCTTTTTTAAGTTAAGATTTTTAAGTTGTAATGTTGATAATGTCTGAATAATAATTTACTCAAAATAAAAGAAATATTGTACTAAATTGAGATTCTGGATTTTCATGAGCTATAAGCTATACTCATCAACATGAAAACAAAACAAGGCTTGAAATATGTCAGTTTAAATGTAATGAATATAATACAGTTAGCAGTTTACCTTTTGACTCAAATTATGAACAAAAATGTAATTTTTACAAAATATTCTCATTTTTAACTTATGACTATATATGAAGTAATATGTATCAGCTGATCTACAGATTAAACTCTAACGACACCCTAAACCTCTACTATGTTAAATGCTATAATTAACCATTAACATTAACATATGGAAAACCCACTGACAAACAAGTACACATATGAACTGCGGTGCAATCATACTCAAGTATAGCGTTGGGTGGGATGACTGGGGAGGTACTCCTGGCAACAGGAATGCCTGAGGTTCTGGAGGAAAACCCCCCATTAGCTGGGCCATTCTGACCAGTGAGGGTGCAGTTTTGGGTTGTAGGGGTCAGTCGGGGTTCGCTGTTTGATTTGGATGGACTGGGGGTACTGTCCTTTTGAGCAGACTGAACTGATCTTGGCCGATTTTGAGTAGAGTGACCAAGGCTGAAGGTGGGGGCAGGACTGTATGTGCGGTCAGAAGCATCCACTGACTCGTTTTGAAAACTCGACTCTGAAGAAAAGCCACAATCAACTGGAGACGAATGGCCCATCTTCCGTTTCTGCAAGATAAGCAGAGAAAGATGTTCCACTGATACTTAGCCAAAAACATTCAATTGTGCAAAAAATAAGCAGACTTCACTGAATAATGTTATAACTGATTAAACACTCCAAAATCAGCACAGCTGATTTTACATCTTATATTAACGCTGTTCAGATATACTATTATTTTGATCATGTAACTCTCTCTCATCTCTACATTAATTGCCTGTCAAATTCTGCATTGATACAAAATACTTCTTACGTATACACTCCCCTCCAAAAGTATTTGAACAGTGGTACCAATCATTTATTTTTGCCATAGACTGAAACATTTGGTTCTGACATTAAAAGATGAAAATGAGACAAAATAACAATATTTCAGCTTTTATTTCCAGGCATTTACATCTGGATCTGATACACAGCTCAGAAGAATTCTCGTTAGCAAATGTATTGGAACGTGATTACCATTGGTGTTTTGCTGCCCATGTGTGTTCTGTTACATTGATTATTCAAACAATAAAAAGTGCTGAATGTCTACACTCAGTTTCAGATTTAGGTTTTGTCTATGCAGACAATATTTATACACTGCTCAAAAAATTAAGGGAACACTTAAACAACACAATGTAACTCCAAGTCAACCACACTTCTGTGAAACAAACCTGTCCAGTTAGGAAGCAACACTGACTGTGAATCAATTTTACCTGCTGTTGTGCAAATGGAACAGACAACAGGTAGAAATGAGAGGCAATTAGCAAGACAACCCCTATACAGGAGTGGTCCTGCAGGTGGTGACCACAGACCTTTTCTCTGTTCTCATCCTTTCTGGCTGATGTTTTAGTCATTTTTGCATTTTGTCTGTTGCATGTCACCATAGAGGTAGCATGAGGCGATGACTACAACCCACAGAAGTTGCTCAGGTAGTGCAGCTCATCCAGGATGGCACATCAATGCAAGCTGTGGCAAGAAGGTTTGCTCTGTCTGTCAGCACAGTGTCCAGAGCATGGAGCAGATACCAGGAGACAGGCCAGTACATGGAAACATGGAGGGGCCGTAGGAGGGCAACAACCCAGCAGCAGGACCGCTGCCTGCTCCTTTGTGCAAGGAGGAACAGGAGGACCCGTGCCAGAGCCCTGCAAAATGACCTTTAGCAGGCCACTAATATCCATGTTTCTGCTCAAACTGTCAGAAACAGACTCCATGAGGGTGGTATGAGGGCCCGACATCCACAAGTGGGGCTTGTGTTTACAGCCCAACACTGTGCACAGGGTGATTGGCATTTGCCAGAGAACGCCTAGATTGGCAGATTTGACATTGGCACTCTGTGCTCTTCATGGATGAGCCCAGGTTCACTGAGCACATGTGACAGATGTGACAGAGTCTGGAGACGCTGTGGAGAATGTTCTGCTGCCTGCAACATCCTTCAGCATGACCGGTTTGGCAGTGGGTCAGTAATGATGTGGGGAGACATTTCTTTGGAGGGACGCACAGACCTCCACGTGCTAGCCAGAGGTACCCTGACTGCCATTAGGTACCAGGATGAGGTCCTCAGACCCATTGTGAGCATATATGCTGGTGCAGCTGGCCCTGGGTTCCTTCTGATGCATGACAATGCTAGGCCTCATGTGACTGAAGTGTGTCAGCAGTTCCTGCATGATGAATGCATTGATGCTATGGACTGACCTGCCCATTCCCCAGACCTGAATCCAAACGAGCACATCTGGGACATCATGTCTTGTTCCATCCACCAACACCACGTTGCACCACAGACTTTCCAGGAGTTGACTGATGCTTTAATCCAGGACTGGGAGGAGATTCCTCAGGAGAACATCTGCCGCCTCATCAGGAGCATGCCCAGGCATTGTAGGGAAGTCATACAGGCACATGGAGGCCACACACACTACTGAGCCTCATTTTAACTTGTCTTGAGGAATTTCCACTGAAGTTGGATCAGCCTGTCATTTGATTTTCCACTTTGATTTTGAGTATGATTCCAAATCCAGACCTCCAAGGGGTAATAATTTTGATTTACATTGATCATTTTAATGTTATTTTGTTCTCAATGCATTCCACTATGTAATAAATTAAGATTTTCACCTGGAATATTTTATTCATTGACATCTAGGATGTGTTATTTTAGTGTTCCCTTTATTTTTTTTTCAGTAGTATAGTTAGAGAACCAACATAAAAAACAGTGAGCAGTCTTTGGGTGAAAAACAAGCAACTGTGAAGGTGAAAAAAGAGAAAATTAATCAAAAGCCATTGCACAAATATTGGCCACAACCAGTACAACAATTTGGAATGTCAAAGAAGAAAGTATTCACTGATGTACTAGGTAACAGATGTCGAACGATCAAAGAGAACAGAAGCAGTTGATTGTAAGTGCTGTAAAGAAAGACCCTAAAACAACCGTTAGTGACATCAGCAATCTACTGTTCTCAGAAGACTTCATCAACAAAAGTAAAGAGGCTTCACCACTAATTAGCAAGAAGAATAAGAAGGCAGACTGGAATTTGCCCAGAAGTACAGAGATAAGCCTCAGCAATTCTGTGACAAAATTTTTTTGTGACACATGCGACAAACATGAACCTTTACCAGTGTGATGGAAAGGCTAAAGTTTGGAGAAAGAAAGGTTCTTTTCATGATCCCAAACATACAAGCTGATCTGTGAAACACAGTGGAGGTAATGTCATGGCTTGGCCTTACATATCTTCTGGGATCGGCTCATTAATCTTCATTAACACCACGCATGATGGCAGTAGTACAATTAACTCAGGAGTCTACAGAAACATTTTGTCTGTCAGTTTAAATTAGATGCAAGCAAACTGATTGGGAGATCCTTCATCATGCAGCAAGATAAGTTTTATTCACTTCAGTCTATTTTAAATTAATCTGTTCCAATACTTTTGCTCACAAGCAAAATGGATGGTTTCAGACAAAACCTTATATCTGCTGAGCTGTGCATCAGATCCAGATGTAAATACTGGAAATTAAAGATGAAATGCTGATCTTTTTTGTCATTTTCATCTTTTAATATCAAACCCAAATGTTTTCAGTGTACAGCAAAAATAATAGGATTGGTCTCACTGTTTCAATACTTTTGGAGGAGAGTGTAAATCACTGAATGGTTTGGCCCCATGGAATCTTAGTGAAGTAATTTTTTCATATACTCTACTGCAGTGGTCACTAATAGGCGGATTGCGGTCCGGGTCTGGACCCAGATGTCCAATGCGGACCCAAACCAATAAACTATTGGGAGTGATTTATTTTATGGGCAGAACGTTTCTTGCGTTTACAGTCTGGGCTATGTGGTGCAGTAAATTCACAGACCAATCACGTGCATAGTGACATCACCAAAGGCGCTTCTCAGCCAATCAGATTTGTACAGATTCAGGTGTGCAGCGCATACACAGATGAGCTACAAATCAGCAGTGAGAATAAATCGACTGAAAGAGGCTAATTCAGATGGCGTGCTTCAAAAAAAGAAAAGTGGACAGTGAAAACTGACGTTTCAACCAGGAATGGACCGAGGCATATCTGTTTATTCTTCCCACAGACAGTTCAAAACTAACATGTCTCACATGTTCAGAGACCGTGAAGCATCACTACAAAACAAAACTTTTTTGAGCAAACATATCCACTTAAATCTGAACTGACGACACAGAACATAAAAGATCTAATAGCCCAGTTAGATCGGTTCACCAGACACCTCACACATTCATTCACTGCCCAACAATGTGCTAATGAATGTATTACATGGAGACATGTCAGCCACTAGGACCAAACCAACAACAGCCACTCAAACCTGTTTCACTTTAGACCGCCCACAAGCTCATCTATTGGCTGTGCTGTTTCTTGAAAACATGTGATCGACTGTCCCCGCTGTCACTCCATCTAGTTGCAAGTTATTTAGCCAGGAGTCTATGTCTGTTCACCTGCCACCGTTTTAATTTGTGTCTGTGTTTGTAAGCTTTGGATGAAGTGATTATGTTGAAATGTTAATAGTTAACCCTTCTGTGGTTTTTGGATAGAGCTGGGTAATCCAGGTCCAGAAAGTAAAAATCCATCCCAGGATTTTGCTCCAACTTAATTTGTGTATCTGCTGCAGTATATATGCAGCTAGGGGTGTGCCACTGTCCATTAAATGATGATCCGATATGTATCTCGATTCATGCAGTACGATACAATTCAGAAACAATATATTTTAAATTGATCGAGTTGAGTAGAATTTTGTTCACTATAATAGGGTAGAGAATAATACGATAGTTTGATAATTTTACATTATGATTCAACATAAGTTAATACTAAAAATGTGTTTTTGCTTGCATTCAAATAGATTAATGAAATACTAGAGAACTAGTATAGCTGTATTTGGCATGTGAATTCAGAATCAGTAAAATACTGTCGCGTTAGGATGTTGTACCGGGGCTCCAATGTTTTAATCAAGTCCCGAAAGCCCTCATTCTCCACCACCCAGTATGGTCTTGACAATGAACCGGGTTATTGAAGCTGTTATTACCTTGGCTCTAGTTGAATTGTGGTCGAGTTTTGCCTGGAAGAAGTCCTGTATGTCTGTGTTTTTATCCTGCCATTTCTTTGGGCTATCTGGTCTTAACGCTGGTTTCCCCCATGTCATCTTACCAAATGAGCGGTGAGGTTTGTTGTACTACCAGTGTACTTGAATGCAACTTTGCAAACAGTTTTGTCTAGTTTTCCATTATTCGTGTAAAAACCGAACTTCTTCCAAACTTTAGATTTGTGCATCGGACATTTTTGTCTTTCAGATGTGACTGTGATGAGTATTGCGGCAGTTAATCAGAGATTGAGAGAGAGAGAGAGAGAGTGGGGGGAGAGGGGAGGGGGAGAGGGAGCAGCAGAAGCACATCAACAACACCAAGGGCCATCAGCTGGTTCACGCTACAAATAGACCGATTCAGGGGTTCATGTACCGATGTATTCACATAGTTTACGTCAAAACTGGACTTTCGATTCAAATCCTTTTTTTACACTCCTATCTGCAGCAGACCCAACAAGGCAGTTGAAACAAAATCCTGAGTGGATTTGTACTTTCTGGATCTGGATTACCCACCTCTCTCTTTGGGTCAAACTGACCTGTGTCAACTGCTTATTTTTACACAAAAACTAGGTATAATTTTATGTAAATGAATACATTCCAAAAATAAGTGTAAAATGGGTAATGAGTGAAGTTGACTAACAAGGTGAAACAGTATTGGGTGAAATGCTTCATGCTTCACAACCTGTCACACCACAAAGGGGAAAGTGAAAGAGTTTCAGTTATATGAAATGTTACATTTAATAATGTAATAATATTTACATTTAAAGTTCAAAGCCCTCCACCTCTGTTCTCAAGCCTGAGTACTCTGAGTACTCTGTACTCAGTTGGTGTCTATCCAACTTATGAAATCAAAATTTTGCCACTGCATAACCCAGGATGTCCTGGCACAGCTGGATGAAACAGTTCATCAGACACCATGTGTAAGCTTAGCTGTAGTGGAGTCTACTGATGTATCTGACAATTGTCAGCTGTTAGTTTATTTAAGGTTTTTCAGCAATGAGAAAAAAAAGTTCTGTGAAGACCTGCGTATTGTTGAAACATTGAATAATCTTTGTAATTTGTTTTGTTGTTCAGTTGTTGATGACACAATGCTGATAGAACTACTAGGATACTTCAGTATACAGAATATGGCACTGAATCATAACACAAGTTAGAAATTATATTGGTCCGGACCTTGGCCTTAGGAAATTTCCTCTAACTGGACTTTACTGAATTCTAATTAAATACCCCTGCCCTACAGGCACCATCTGCTCAGAAATTAATGGTCAATTGACGGTTCCTTGAATTAGAAAAACTAATCAGAATCCATCAGATTTCTCTTATGTAGCTCAGAAGCTGTGGAATAAGCTCCCTGTCTTAATTCGAGATTCAGACCTACTCTCTATATTCAAAAGTAGACTTAAAACCTACCTGTTTCTACAAGCATTCTCCTAATACCTGACTACCTGTCCCTCTGCCCAAGTCTTATGCACAGTTTCTGCTCAACCAGAGTCACCACTCTGGAGTCCCCAGTGGGATAAGCTCTGTGTCCTTTCAAGATATCTCTCTAAACTGTCTAAAGATCTTCTACTGTGCAATATACAGATTTTGATCAACTTATTAGCTAAAATGCAATTTTTGCACATTAGCATGATACTGTCTGAGTTACAATTAGAACACTTCCCCTCTTACCCTCTGGCCTCTCTTTGGAGGTTCACCATCAAAGAACTTTCCCATTCTGAAGTCAAAGTTTGTCAGGTCCATTTTATTCTTGACGTATTTCAGCAGCTCGATCTTACTCCGCACTCGTTCACCTGCTGGGCTGAAAAAAACACACAAACATACAAAAAGTGAGAGAACCGCAGGAGGATTTAAAATTCTTTAACGTCAACTAATTGTTGTTTCACTGAGAAGGTAAATATTAATTGATGGTGTTTAAAGCACCCATATCCTACATTCTTCCTGTATATTTTTTTCTTGTTGAGATTCACATTAAGGTGTCTGTGTGTGTTTTATAATTATTAATTACTGTTTATGTAATTAGGGTTAAATAATAGGTTAAAAAGGTTAAAATTAAACATTCCATTTTGTTACTGTACCTTTAAGACATATATTATACGTCTTATATATTCAAATATTATATATTCCTATGTGCTCCAATTGGTGTGTATATAATAGGCAGTTTAGGTTCAAACAGGTCAGTGTGAATGGGGCGGGGTTTAACTCCTATAGGCTGAATAGATGCATATGTAACAAGACATCACATGGTGTAGTTTATGTACATGGACTGTATAAACAGTAGTGAACTGTACATTGTGAAATTTGACTTGAAATGTCACTTTATATGTAATCGATATAAAATATGACAGTCTAACTTTTTTTAAATTATGAACAACTTATTTCACAATATTAATTTTCTTTTCAAGTGGCAGTGTGTTTTTAACAACAGATAAAAAAAATACATACAACTCCATTAAGACAGTCTAACTGATAACTCGCATCAGTCCTGCTGTAAATATACCTCATGTAGTATGTATCGATCTGCCCCACACTGGCTCCAGACCGGCGTAAAACAGCTCTGCGCTTCCAGCCTTCACCCAAAATTGGCCATTCCTCCCATTCCCCATCTCCAACACGCCTTCTCTGCCTCTTCACCTTACTGAAAAAAACATACATACATAACTCAAACCACAACAGTTAATTCAAACTGCTGGCAACCTAAAATGTATCTGATCGTCTGAGATCTGACTGGAGTAAACGCTTCCAGTACTTGTTAGCTACATTATCATAAAATGAGAAAAGAAGCAGTTTTACATTCACACTAATTCCTCATGACGTTACACATTTTTCTAGTGAGAAATTGGGGGGAGCAGTGGCCCAAAGGTTAAAAAGATGTGGGCTTGGGACTGAAAGGTTGGCCATTACGCTCCTCTGTATGTTCTGTGCTCCATCTGCTCCCTTTTATCTTATGTGCAGGTCCGCCCTCCTGTGTCCTATGCCTCCACATTGTCTACCACGTCACACAATAGAGCAGATATAAGGGGCTACGCCATGCAGGATCAGGCAGCCTCGTGCTTACAATGTGTCCAGAATTCTGCTCAGCTGTTTAGAAAGTTTGCTCCATTTTCTTATGTTTCTGACATTTAGCCCTGTGTTTTGTTTTAATTGCCACCTCTGTCCTTTGTTATTCAGAACAGTGTATAGTCTTGTGCAGAGGTGTCAAGTAACAAAGTACAAATACTTCATTACTATACTCAAGTACCGTATTTTTTTCATAGTTTGGCCGGGGGGTGCGACTTATATTCTGGAGCAACTTGTGTGAAATTATTAATACTGGGGCGACCCAGACGGCTCGCGAATAACTCCTCGAGAAGTCATTTATAGCCGTGTGTTTTTATTGGTCAATCTCCAGCAATACAACACAGCAGAGAGAATTAGACTAACATTCACGCACTCACTCACACAGGTATGCATCTGATCTACCCCCCACACCAACGATGACTATCCTAAACTACACAAGCACTCACACATGCACACATTTATTCATACAACACAGAACACCTAAAGCTTTTACCCCTACATGAACCCACAGAACAGTTACAATAACCCTCCCAAACCACCCCCAAAGACCCCTGGGAATATGCACAATGGCAAGTCGCCTATGGTAATGCGACGCCCCCTAGCATACCACAATACATTATTACCGGTATATCATTTTACATGTTATTTTCACACTAAACCGCAAGAGGGTGCTCTAGGCCCGTGTTGATAATTTCAACATTGCAGTAACTTTTAAAAACAACTGGAAAACATGGGTAGGGGAAATGAGGGCACCATCATGCTTCCCGTCGCTGTATTCCTGGTAAAATGCATCTAGCACTGGATGCCAGATGCAATGAAATTTCTCGTCAGGGGAAAATCCCCTGCTTGGCCCGCCACCCTGGGAGACGATGAGCTCCTATTGATACGCCAATTACATGACAAACTCTTCTGTGCAAAGTGAGGAAAGCCAGTTTCACAGAAAGACACTCAGAATACTAAAAACCGGATTCCAAAAAAGTTGGGACACTAAACAATTTGTGAATAAAAACTGAATGCAATGATGTGGAGGTGCCAATATCTAATATTTTATTCAGAATAGAACACAAATCACAGATCAAAAGTTTAAACTGACAGAATGTATAATTTTAAGGGAAAAATATGTTGTTTCAAAATTTCATGGCGTCAACAAATCCCAAAAATGTTGGGACAAGGCCATTTTTACCACTGTGTGGCATCC
>BRDA01029918.1:5000-11320 GCA_036984385.1 Crenuchus spilurus | reverse complement strand
AAAGTGCTCTATAATGTTCTATAATGTTCATATGATCCACACAGTCATTCTGACAGACTGTTATACTCTACAGGAAGTGTAGGGGGCGATATGACTTCTATTGTTTATTTATAAAGTGCTCTATAATGTTCTAGAATGTTCATAAGGTCTACACAGTCACTCTGACAGACTGTAATACTCTACAGGAAGTGTAGGGGGTGATATGACTTCTATTGTTTATTTATAAAGAGCTCTATAATGTTCTATAATGTTCATATGATCCACAAAGGCATTATGACAGACTGTAATACTCTACAGGAAGTGTAGGGGGCGATATGACTTCTATTGTTTATTTATAAAGTGCTCTATAATGTTCTAGAATGTTCATATGATCCACACAGTCATTCTGACAGACTGTAATACTCTACAGGAAGTGTAGGGGGCGATATGACTTCTAGTGTTTATTTATAAAGTGCTCTATAATATTCATATCATTGACAAAGTCATTCTGACAAACTGTTATACTCTACAGGAAGTGTAGGGGGCGATATGACTTGTAGTGTTTATTTATAAAGTGCTCTATAATGTTCTATAATGTTCATATGATCCACAAAGGCATTATGACAGACTGTAATACTCTACAGGAAGTGTAGGGGGCAATATGACTTCTAGTGTTTATTTATAAAGTGCTCTGTAATATTCATATGATCCACACAGTCACTCTGACAGACTGTAATACTCTACAGGAAGTGTAGGGGGGCGATATGACTTCTACTGTTTATTTATAAAGTGCTCTATAATGTTCTGTAATGTTAATATGATCCACACAGTCATTCTGACAAACTGTAATACTCTGCAGGAAGTGTAGGGGGCGATATGACTTCTATTGTTTATTTATAAAGTGCTCTGTAATATTCATATCATTGACAAAGTCATTCTGACGAACTGTTATACTCTACAGGAAGTGTAGGGGGCGATATGACTTGTAGTGTTTATTTATAAAGTGCTCTATAATGTTCTGTAATGTTCATATGATCCACACAGTCATTCTGACAAACTGTAATACTCTACAGGAAGTGTAGGGGGAGATATTACTTCTAGTGTTTATTTATAAAGTGCTCTATAATGTTCATATGATCCACAAAGGCATTATGACAGACTGTAATACTCTACAGGAAGTGTAGGGGGCAATATGACTTCTAGTGTTTATTTATAAAGTGCTCTGTAATATTCATATGATCCACACAGTCACTCTGACAGACTGTAATACTCTACAGGAAGTGTAGGGGGTGATATGACTTCTACTGTTTATTTATAAAGTGCTCTATAATGTTCTGTAATGTTAATATGATCCACACAGTCATACTCTACAGGAAGTGTAGGGGGCAATATGACGTAGTGTTTATTTATAAAGTGCTCTATAATGTTCTGTAATGTTAATATGATCCACACAGTCACTCTGACAGACTGTAATACTCTACAGGAAGTGTAGGGGGCAATATGACGTAGTGTTTATTTATAAAGTGCTCTATAATGTTAATATGATCCACACAGTCATTCTGACAAACTGTAATACTCTGCAGGAAGTGTAGGGGGAGATATTACTTCTAGTGTTTATTTATAATTTACATTTTGTTCACTCAGGTTCAAGAAGACGAAGGACAAAGACGACTCAGATAAAGAAAGCTTTGACATCGGAAAAACAGACATGAGTGATGTGTAAGTCCTGTAAAAAGTAAAGATTTTTTGAGTCCCAAACATTTAAAGATTAATCTAACATCATCTTCTAACATCTTTCTCTACAGCTTCACTAATGACGTGGTGTTTACAGCAACCAAAGCGGTAAGAGAGGAACCGACATCTCGTTAATATTACTAAGAAATACGCACCTGATTTTAATTTGAACTAAAATTAATTTAAACTTTAGGCTGTATTATTATATAAACAGTTGTTAGTTATGTACTACTGTGTCTCCATAAACAAGAATATCTAAATATAAAATATGGCATTTTATCTTTTTGAATTAAACTTTAACCGAAATTCACTTTTTCACAATATTCTAATTTTTGGAGATGCACTAATAAGAGATAATGGCCTTTGAGGCGTCTCATTATAAGAATTTAATAGAAGAGTTTGAGTCCAAATTCATTAATATGGTATAATGGGGAGCCTCGAAGGTCATATCACCACATTTTTCTGTGTTGTGGCAGTTATTCTGACGCAGGTCATCAGTCAGTAGACATCTGCCAGCCAATCAGAGAAGAGTATTTCTTATCTCTGGGTTATAACACAATAAAGGTGGTAAACTTCCTTAATAAAAGTGTAAAAGCTCCCCTTGCTTCACTATTCTGATGCTTTTGGATTTTTTTAACCTGTTTTAGCTTTTACATTAATTTGACGTCTGTTTTTTTTTTTGTGAAGGATCTGGGAAACTTCCATAAGAGCCACAAATCAGAAGAAGTATTAGAGAATGGAATAACAGAAGTGGCAGCTCTCTGAAAACAAAGCCATGTGATCAGTCTGGAATGCAATTTTCTTCTAGAACATGGCATTATTCTAGAATTCCTTCACTCTGAAACACAGCTTCAGTCTGGAATGCTAGTTTCTAGAACACTGCTTTATTCTGTAATGCCATTTTATTCTTGAACAGCATTTTATTCTGCAACACTGCCTTCTTCTAGAACACTGCTTTTTCTGGAATAGCTTCATTCTGAAACTGTTTTATTCTGGAACACCATTTATTTCTAGAACACTTATACTAAAATTGTTGGAACACTGCTTTATTATACAAGAATTTTGTAGAAGTAGCAATAATAAAAATAATAATATTGCAGATTTTTGGCCACTGTTTTCAGTTAAAGGGGAACTCAAAGTCTTAAAACCTCCACAGCTTTATTCAGCTTGAACACAGTTAATGTTCCTCAGAGCAGAATATATTAGTTTAGACAGGTAACTTAAGCCCAAACTTCTCCAATGACAAAAAAACAGCAGGACATTTTTACTGAACAATCCTCAGCGTTGGGTTTAAATCACAAGACTAACAGAAATCCTGCACTGCAGAATCCCCCCCGCATTTCCCATCACCACCACTGTAAAGACATCAGAGCAATGTTCTCTGCAGTTCAACATTTCCTGTAAAACACACTGTTTACATTTCTGATTACGTATAAATTCTCATTTACAGCTATAATATGGTTTAAAAGTGTTTAATGAAACAAAACATGTAATTCATAATTTTATATTCATTACAAATAGTGTCTTTTTAAGCTTTTTTTTGTTTTAATGTTGATCAGTTTGGCTTGTAGATCATCAAAAATCCAGAATCTCAGATTATCTGAATATTTAATTTAGAGTTTGTGTTCATTACTATTCAAATAGCATCAACATTAAAAGTTAAGAAATTAACTTTTTCCACAATATTTTAGGAGCTGCTCTAGTTTGTGTCGTTTTTTTTTTTGTATCGTTTTGTATTATTTGTATAAAAGCATATATTCGTCATGTGACAAACTCCTTTTATATTCATTACACATAAATTAACATTTCAAGTCTTTCTAAGATTTAAGGTTTGGCTTTATCAGAATTTGAGTAAAATTACTTTTAAAACAAAGATTTGAAATTTGTCACTTTACATAAAAAAATATTTATTAAATTCTGTACATAAATTGACTTTTTTTTTTTTTTACAATATTCCAATTTTTTTGGATTATCGCTAATATTATACACCTGTTCATTTTAATATTTTAAAGACCCTGATGAAAATCTGTGTAGCTGATTATATGGGACTGTGCAATAAATGTATAAAAGAGTCATTTGTGTGAGTACTGTGTGTCAAATCAAAGAAGTCTCAGTCTGCCACTTGACTTTGTTCGTAATTAAATCATATTAAATTTTTATTAAGTTATCCTATATTAAAATAAATCAAGAGGGGAAAAAAAAACGTCAACAAAAAACGGTAAAACAGAAAATGCAAAGAATGACATTAGATAGATTATGGAATGTATCTTGGTAAATAAAATATAGCTCCAACAGTTACATCAGGTGTGCTTTATTCAAGCAACACATACTTCTGTGTCTGATAAAGCACCATTAAGTCTATATACATATACAGCATATGTATATACACAGTAGATTTATATATATATATACAGTATATATGAACACTTAACATTGGATATATACTGTATACATACATCTTACATATATAATCTTAAATCTCATTTACAATGCCAGGCAACAACTAGAAGATTCTTTACAGAATCAAGTTTGTTGTGGTTCTATTTTCTTTCTTTTTACTGTCCAATGTACAGGTAAACGTAGCTTTAGATATCCAACCACAGAAGAAAACAAACAAAACAGCAAGGCAACGTTTCCTGCCTCACTTCTGATATAAGTACAAAAACTGGCACAGAAGACAAACACACAAGTGATTAAAAATGCAAATTAAATTAGAAACAGAAGGGACTAAAATTCTGTAAACCTTTCCCCGTCTCGGAACAGCAACCTCTAAACATATAAACCACTTCAAAATTAAAAAAGGAAGAAAAAACAAACAAAAAATGTTTTTTTTGCCCTTTGATAAATGTGCTATAGCTGCTATTCTCCTTTATATTTGATTGTTTTCTCTCCAACACGTCGTTGCGGCAGCCTGACGGCTCAAGTTCAGTAAGGTTCCATAGTTCCGTAGCGAGTGTAACTCGGCGCAAAAACCACGAACGTCAAGCTTTGACCAGAGAACGAACCGGACGAACGGATGACTGGACAGAACATACAGCGAGGTACAGGAGTCTGGAAATTTCACCGCTTACAGGAATTAAAGGGCTTTTCCCATGGGAAGCTCCACACCCTGCTCTTCGTATCCGGAACCAGGGGGACGATCGCTGGCGTCTATGATGTCATAACTCTGGCAATGCTAGCACAGCTAACGCTAATATTAAAGACAAAACAAGTGAAAGTAAACATTAGAACTGCGGATGAAACTGCCAGGACCAAAATCTGCGACTAAGAGGCGGCGCAGCGGTTTGTCAGGGTCGAGCTCGGGTTGGGGTTCTCCGGGAGCGTTGCCATGTGAAAAGCCCTCAATTCTACAATTACTAGCCAACTGACCGAACCATGCTGGGCTCTTTTTTGTTTGTAGCAACTGTTGCCGGCTGGACAAACCTTAC
Source organism: Crenuchus spilurus (assembly GCA_036984385.1). NCBI lineage: Eukaryota > Metazoa > Chordata > Actinopteri > Characiformes > Crenuchidae > Crenuchus > Crenuchus spilurus. The sequence goes on along the minus strand of BRDA01029918.1, from coordinate 6,179 downwards.
GCTGGCAAGCACACAAGCCACTGAAATGATATTTACTTTGTATGAAAGGTTTGGATAGTTTATTCCAACCTGTGTAGCTTGAATTAGCTCCAGTAACACAGCACAGCATTCAACATCATGCATCAAATCTACACTCGACAGATTTTTGCTCGAGTTTGTCTAACCTGCAAAAAGTTACCACAAAAATCTGCCTTTGTTAGCATGGAGAGGTCAGTTTGGTTCACGCTGGCAAAGTTAGCAACATTAGGATGTATGGCAGTGCCATTAAACCTGGCAGCTAACCACTTCTATGAGCTGTTTTTGAGTGAGTAACTCCCCAATCAGTGCTGGACACCATGGACAGAACAGGTACAGGGTGAAGAAAATCAAGACAAGAACAAAAAGCAAAGAAAAACATAAATAAAGAAAGACAACGAAGTGACGTCACGATGCCCGCGAGCCTCCTTTACCACCGGTGGCGGAAAGCTTGGCGACCACAGCGACAGCAGCCTCGGTGGTGCGATACAGCATGTCCAGAATGTCCGGCTGCTGCTGCGTCCCAGAACTCGGCGCTCCCTGTGAGGAGGTGTGGCCACACATCGCCGACTCCGCCTCCTGGATGCTGCAGCTCCGCCCCTCTCCCGCGTCCTGCAGGCTGGAGAGCAGGAGCACTGTAGCGGGATCGTCCGCCGAGGAAGACGAGGTGGAAGAGCAAGTTTTAGAGCCGCTTTCTCGCTCACACTCGTCTTTTTTCTTCTCCCTCGCTTCCTTCCGCTCTTCCTCCTCTCCGTCGCCTCCTTCCTCTTCAGGCGGCTGCATCGAGGGGTCCTCTGACCGCCCGAAAACTTCAGGCAACGAAGATGAGGAGGATGAAGACGACGAGGACGATGAAGAGGACGCCTCCATTTTCTCTTCTTTTGGCGAGCCGGTGTCCGGGGAGGGAGGATCCTGCTCCGTTCCCGGGTCGATCAGGGAAGAGTCCCGCGTTTCTGTGTCCGAAGTGCTGTTGGGCGTTAAAGCCTCCGCAGGCTCCGCCTTCTGCTCCACGCACGGAACCAATGAGGAGGAAGTGGAGGCGGGGCAGACACCGCCCCCTAAAGTCACCCCACTAGTGCCCTCTCCTGGCCTGTCGTCGTCACTGCTCACACGGCGGCGTTTCACTGGGGTAGCTCCCTCCTCTTCAGCTGAGAGAAAGACAGA
>BRDA01029917.1:0-13541 GCA_036984385.1 Crenuchus spilurus | reverse complement strand
CAGCTGTCGATCGTGAACAACATGACCGGGATTCAGACTCGCAGTCCTCTGGTGTCAGCGTCTTAGCCTGCTGAGCCACTCGGGGCCACAGAACCTTACAATATTGTCAGAACTTTGGCACAACTTCATCGTGCTTGCTGGGAAGAGTCCTATCTGGGTCTCACCTCAGCATGTGCAAATCTTAACCTCACGCACACTTTCTCAAAGCAGGACAAGAAAGAAATCTGCAGAACCAGCCTGATCAAAGCCGGGAGCTTGGCCTCGACCCTGTGGGGCTTCTCGGCGGTCGCCCACTACGAGACGTCCCACTGATCCGGGGTCGGCGGGCCCTTTTTGCCTCTTTCCTCGGCTGTGGAAAATGCATGCTAGCTTCCAGTCAGTCAGTCAGTGGAGGAGGGCAGTGATGTATTGATTGATGCGAGCGTGTAGGAGGAAGCGTGTCTGACTCACCAGAAATCCTTCACACATTCGGAATACCGCTGGAGTCGGCTTATAGTAAATGCACAGAGTGTTTGCTGGTACATGTGTACGTTTTGTTAAAAGGAAAAAAAAGAGGGGGCCGGGGTCAGGGGACGTTCTAATGAGAGCGGAGCACAAACAGCATCGAGCCAGCCGGCGTATGACCGCGTTTGCCTGGAGTCTTGTAAGGACATGTCTCAATAGCTGACGAGATGCACGGATCGTTTGAAGCAGGACATTGCTGTCAATGTAATGAATATATGAATCCGCCTCTTTGCTGTCAGCACTTTTCCGAGGCGGGGACGGCAGCAGCTGCGTGAATGCAGACGAACCTGCCCCGCATCCTAATCGTTGCGATCCCCTTAAGAGCTTTTGTGGCAATCACTTAAGAGCTCCCCCCTCTCACATTGACTTCAGGACAAACGGCATAAACGAATGTGTTCATTACACCTGATGCCTAATCTACATCTAAAACCATTTGCAGTAACGCATTAAGTCATTAACTTTGCGAATGGCACAGACAGTGGGCGAAGGGGTGGCACGTCTTCCGTCGGCCATGCTTGAGAGTCCAATGACATGGCTCCTAGCCTCCTCGCTCAACCTCATGACCAGACAGGACAGTGTCGAGAACTTCCTGAAGAGCGACAGTACCACCTAGGGTCGATTCTGTGGAAGCACAGCCTCCTGCCAGCCTTAGATGAGCCAGGCAGATAAATCGTACACTATATTAGCCATGCATAATTCATGTGTGCATTATACATCAGGACTACAAACAGAACGTGCTCCCCTGAGTGACCCATATCTTACACAAACAGCTTGCATTCATCAGCAATACTAGGTAAGTGTTACACAAGAGGAATGGAATATGTATGCATCTCTATATTTCTGGGCGCGAGCGGCGGAAGTATCTCCGAGGAAGCCTGCTGATGTGCAGAGACATGATAGCTTGAGAAATAGTTGCTTTTTCTTCGCATTATCTATGATTTTCTGCTTTCGCATCAATACTTGGCATACTGGAAAGTGCAAAGGCTTGGCGTTTGCATCATACCTTTAGATACTGCGGTGATGCATTGATATTGCATCGCTGTAATAGTGTCTGGTGTGTAGATCAGTCTTCAGATGCCTCGGTATAAATGGAGATCGCCGAGATCCTGATGCGCCCGAGTTAAATTATGAAGCACTTGCAATTTCCATCAGTGAAATTTATGAATTTTTTACTATGCGTTCATAACTATCCAATTATCCAATAATTACCCGTGGCTGAATAAGCAATAAATTATTTGAACATTCATTATTTTGGCTACTTTTTAAGCTGCCATCTTCCAAAATGAATACAAAAGCATGCTTAATGAGGCTGGCTAAGTTGAAGCCAGGCCCGGAGGAGGAGGAGGAGGAGGAGGAGAAGGGCTGCTGTCTGAGTAGGAGTGGTGAAGAGGGTTCTGGCAAGAGGTCAGGTCAGGTCAGCTCTGCCCGGTCACGCAATGGCTGAAGAACGGCGCAGAGAGGCCAAATATGACTCACTGGATCCAGCTCCCGTAATGAACAAACCCCAAAGCAAACACGCCTGGAGCCCGTCCGTGCTGCACGAGCAGCTCAGCGTTGGGTGCCATCAGGCAGACCAGCGTTTTTAGAATAAGTTCATGTGCAATTGAGCATCGAAATGGACAAAAACACTTACCATGGCTTGATGTCAGATGGCTGTCCTCCTGGGCTTTTCACACATGACTGTTTCAAGGTGTGAAAATGTACAAAAAATGACCCACGTGCCTGAAAACATTTGATCAGAGTGGTCAAAGAAGACTAACCAACAGATCAGATGGGCCTGGCAATCACTTCAACAGCTGTGTGCAGAATGACTTGGTCTTGAATCCTCCAGGATTCGGCTACAACAGTCAAAGACCATGTGTTTTGTGTCAGGTGGTACCTAAATTGGATGCTGAAAATTAATCAAAATGGCTCTTTGGGTGAATCCAGGTTAAGGGAGGATCAGTACATTGAACCATCCGGTTTGAGTGCCAACGTGTGATGGTGGAAGATTGTGGCCCTCTGATACCCACTGAGGAATGTTTACATGGCATAACATTCCAACATTTCTTCTAAGTTTATTCCTACATGAGCTTATCCACTCAGAAGTAAAGGTTCTGGACCATCACTGGGTCAGTACCTGCCCTGGCACTGAGGTCATATCCTGAAGGTTTTGGCTTTAAGTGTGGCTTCTGTGGCTTAACTTCAACCCTTGTTAACTGGCTGATTGGTTGGATCAGTGTATTGGGAATCACACTGATGAGTTCAACCAAAAAGCCTGAATTAACTTTCTGGCTGGCTACAGTTGGGCCGGTTTTGGTCCAGAATGGACACGGTGTTGAAACATTGTAGGTTATATTTGGATTCAACAACCCTTAAACATGGCTGCCAGTTTTGGCCCCCAGTACACTCATCATTGCAATAACTGACCCGTTACCCAGCATGCACAGAAACTCACATTTTATTTCTAGTATTCGCCCATTTTTTCCCTCCCAATGTGGTAGTAGCCAATTAACCTCCCCATCCGTGAGGACTCTGTCCATCACTTTTGCAATGTTCCTGACTCAAGGAGGGTGAAGACAAGCACAAGCCTTCTCTGATGCGTGTGATGGAGCCACCACCTCTTTTCCAACTATTGATACACCATCCAACGCGCTCGGAGGAAAGCGCAGGATTCCCAGCTCCGATGGACCAATCAGTAGACGCCTGAGTCAGCGGACATTGTAATGTGAAAGCAAATTTTTGCTGTCTTGGGCCCCGGCTGTCGATCGTGAACAACATGACCGGGATTCAAACTCGCGATCCTCTGGTCATAGTGTCAGCATCTTAGCCTGCTGAGCCACTCGGGGCCAGTACTTGAGGTCGTATCCTGAAGGTTTTGGCTTTAAGTCTTAATTCTTTAATGCTGACCAGGATGCAGTTTGAGCAAGTCGAATGAAATTTTGGCGGAAACTAGACTAATTGGGTGACAGTTGAGTTCTAGCGTCCAAATTTGTCATGAGTAACTACATCTGGTGTAAACAGTGAATGTACCTTGGAAAAATTTTAGTGACTGGCACCATCCCTGCATCTCAACCGTAAGTAGATTTTCTTTTGTTTCATTTGGCAGCAAAAGTGCAGTGTAATAATATCCCTGTAGCTTCAGCGTCCAGCTAAATTAGTGTTGTTCTGAAGCCCAGAGGAGATGCAAAATGCTGCTCGGTTAAATCTAATAGACCTAATAACCTGGCAGTTGGGTCATATCTTCAGTCATAGCCATACATCAACATCAGGAAAGCTGTTTCACATCCCTACTCAGCAGGCTTTGAGATATGAGATTTGTATATCCTAAATTTAGTCTAAGATTGAAGCCTTAGATAGGCTGTGATTGAAGCCACAGGCCTGTCCATGTGCTTGTGAATTTATGTGAGTGGGTGGGCCTCGCTGAAGGGGGGGAAGAGCAGAATCTTTTGGCCTGAGCTGTCACCAGTTCTTACTTCAAAATGATGCTGAGTGAGAGAGAGAGCAGTGCTCAGGCTATACATCACTGTCCATCGCCCCAAAGCAGGCGAGATGAAACCTACCTCGTGTGTGTGTGTGTGATGGAGCTTGCACAAAAGCATGTTAAAGTCAGGCTGGACAGTAAACCTGCACTCACATTACAAGCTGTATTTCTCCATTTTTTGCTCTAAACATACTTACCCACTTTTTTATAGCACTTTTCTAGACACTCAAAGCACTTTGCCATTTGGGACAGACATTAGAGAGTCACCTCAACCACCCCCAATGGTCAGGTGATGCAGAAGCCAGTCCACACCAGAACTCTCACCACACACTTGATATTAGAGAGGTGAGGTGAGAGTTTTTGAAAATGGGGGCGATGACAGGAGTGGGAAATGTAGCCAGGATGTCGGGGTGATGCCCCTAGTCTTTTAGAGGGAATGACCAGGGATGAACGAGTTTTGGGTCCTTATCCGAAAGATGGCAACATTTTATGTACTGTACTTTAGATTAGATTCAACTCTGCCAATGTGACATAACAAAATTTGACTTCTGCATTTAACCCATTTGTGCAGGGAAACACACACATTAGGCTGTGAGAGCATGTGCCCAAAGCGGTGGGCAGCCCTATGCACAGCATCCGGGCAGCAGTTGTTGGTTTGGTGCTTTGCAGAAGGCTACTTCAGCCATGACATGCCCGGATATCAAACCTTCCAATCACTACACATTAGGATCCACACAGAAGTAGTGCCTCACGTTGTCCCCACTAACTCCCGCAGCCACATTGCTTTGCTTGGAGGTCTCCCATGCAAGTACTAACCAGCCCCAAACCTGCTTAGCTTCAGTGAATTTGCATATTGTGTTGTGACTGAAGATTACCTGAGTCTTCTAGTTCAACCCCACCAAATTTGTGACTGTGTGCTTGTGAGATGTGAGCTCTGCTCTGTGTTTAGTTTTCTGGCCCCCCCCACTGTTTTCTAGGTTTATTTTATCAGTCATTGTTCTTATTAGTTTACCTTTCATTCTGGTTTCCAGCTTGTCTCTGTCTTTCTTGTTCCCTGTGTACCCCTCTGTCAAAAAGAACTTTAATAATAAAGTGCTACAGGTGCCACTGTTGATGTTTAGACATTTTCTTTCTTTTTAATAACACAGAGCTAGTTGAGAGCTAATAACGCTCTCGTTGGAGAATTGGCTGTTAATATAAAAATACAGTGGTAACCCTACTTACAAGCATCCCTACTAACGAGTATTCCAGGTAACGAGTCGAGATCTCGGAATATTTTTGTTCCAGGTAACGAATAAAATTCCAAGTAACGAGTAGCGTAAATAAACCGCTAGGGGCGCTGCGGTCGTAGCATTCCCTAGATGCTACCATAGAAGAAGAGGTCAGTCAATACCTTTGACCGCTGTCCAGTGAAAGTGACGCTAAGGTAGCAAAAGGTAGTGAACAAGAAAGTTAGATAAATTTTACTTTTACTTTTCATATGATAAGTGTAACCATGCCATACACGTACGCCCGTCCTCCTCTCCTCCTTAGCCGCCAGCCTACACGAGCACCGTCGGTCTCCCTCTCCTTAGCCGCCAGCCTACATGGGCGTCGTCGTCGTCTCGTTTATTTTTTAAAAAACCCATATAAACACATTATTTAGCATATTAAAGTATACTGTATATTGGCCGGCTGACACGGATTAATCAGTTTTACATGTATTCTTATGGGGAAAATGCATCCAGCTAACAAGCAAACCAGCTAACGAGCTTGGCTCCTGCACAGATTAAACTCATAAGTAGGGTTACCACTGTATAGCTAAAATAAATAGCTCGAGCTAATTGAAGTGTTATATATCTGATGTGGGAGACAAATCACTACTAATGAGAGGTAATATTAGCTTTTACATAATTAAATCAGTATTGGATGAAGCCTGAATGTATTTGTGGCTGCAGCTAGCAAAACTAGCCAAAAGCTATTGCTAATGCTATATTCCTAAACATAGTGTACTGTAGCTGGCTGTAGGATAAACAACTTTTTATAATTTTGTAATGTTCAAATTCTGGAAGCTGTTTCTCTGTGGTGCAAAACCATTAGTTTGTTTATTTTTAGGTTACCAATTAGCTTGCTAGGCTAGCCTTACTTTAGCTTTATCCTAAATTACTAGCATGTAATTGATTAGCATTGACTAGCATGAATTCACTTTTTCATCACTTTTTTTTCAGTTTGGACAGCAGAAAAACAAGTATTTGACCGCTGTATATTTCTATAATGGTGTGAACGCTTTTACTTTATTTGTTTGAAGCAGAAACTGCTAAATCATAACCTTGTGACATAAACTATTGTCAACTTGTGGAAGGATTCCCGTCATAGCATAAAAATGCACAACTACTAGATGGAATTTTAAAATCACTCTTTTTTTAAGTGTCCAATATACCTTCCAGCTGTAAATAAAAAATATCAGCTTCAAAAGTTTCAACATCATGTAAAGAAACATTTGAAGGCAAGAACTCCACCATTGAAACCACGTACACTAGCTAGCTAGGCTACTTAGCAAGCTAGCTAACTGATGACTGTATGACTAGCTTTATAGGATAAGTGCAATCTTGATGAAAGTGACTTAAATATTTGAAAATATGACTTTAAAAAGACAAGCATTAAAAAGTAATGAAAAGTAATCCAAATAGGTTGCTTTAAAATAGTGATCCTTTGGATTGGGTTACAAGTACATTTTAAAACAGGTAATAAGTCACCTGTAACCCTTCCAACCTTAGCACACTTATGAAAAATTACCATTGTATGAGGGTAGAACCATGTTTTTTGGACATTACCATGATGATAGTACCATGTTACTACAATGCAAATAATTGTACCAATGTACTACTGCTAAAAGTACTTTTAAACCTAGTTGTATTACTGTTGTATAGGGTGACCAGATCCGAGATGATGAAAAAGAGGACACCTCAGCAGGGTTTTTTTTTTGTGCTTGCACATAAATTTTATTATTATTATTAATAATAATAAATATTGACAAATTCTGATTTATGTTTTTTAAATAATTACTAATCACTATTAATAATAAACTATTAATAACTATGAAATTTATTATGAATAATAACATAATAAAATTAATATTAATCATTAATAAAATATTAATACATTATTACATATTATTAAAAATAATAAACTGTTTAAAAGCATGTAGCATAAAATTATCACCCATTCCTTTTCAGTCAACTTCACTTCAGCTTATTACACTTATGTTTGGAATGTACAGTCAATAAACCTCATTTACACATAATTATACCTCATTTTTGAGCAAAAAATAAGCAGAAATTCTGAATTATTTTGATAATAGTTCAATTTAGAGGCATGTAAATGGATGGCTTATCAAAGACTGGTAGAAACGCACACAGACTCAAATGTTAATGTTTATGAAGTTTATTATTAAACCTCTGATATTAAAATACATCTAGCTGACGTGACACAGACAGAACAAACGCTCAACATGTAAACAACTTACAAGTGAAAATAGACACTGTTTGAGGGAGTGACAGCGTCGACGGCCAGTCACACGTTAGCAAGAAACGGCAGAGCCAATCTGTGACCTTGTAGGCGGCCTAAAGGGAAACCGGCTTGAATTTCTGCTGGGTCCTAATGCTCGCCCAAATACTTTAATATAGCCTAACATCTCACTCAAGCGAACCGAACGTAATAGTGGGATGGCGAGACGAGTTTGTGAACGAAACGCTTCTCGAGTAAAACAAAATCCGGGACATTTGTGAAATTCCGCCCGGAAATGTTTTTTAAGTATCAAAAAGAGGACATGTCCGGGTAAAAGAGGACGTCTGGTCACCCTCAGAGAAACTGAAGTCAAAGTTCTGGAGAATGTTCTTCTTTGTTTGGAAGGCAGTACTCACTCCCAGGTTTCCTAGCCTTTCAGGTTCTAGGTAATGATGACCTTCTTTTATCTATATCTGACCAAGTGACGTCTTTGCAACACCATGCGAGTTGTACAAATATAGTTTAACAGAAACTGATCTTCAGATCCATGCTGCTGATGTCATGCCACGACCACACTCAGATGCTCCTAAACTCTTGCACCATGAGAGCTTCCTTGGTTCTGCCTCCTGCCTTGCTCTGGCTCTTTGATTGCTTCGATTGATTTGTTTGTGAGCTCACAGCAGCATTGGATTAATGTGTTTATGGCATAACGCAGGGTTTCTCTGGCCAAACACGTAACGCTGGAGATCAGACGCCTGCTGTGTGCATGACAGCTGTTATGTTTCCTCTTCCTGCCTATTCATGCAGCTCATGAGCTCCAGCAGCATGTTTTTATCTCTTATTTTCTGTATGTTCTCCACCTCCCCCTCTTCACCACGGTCCCCTCCCCGGTAACGCTTTTCTTTGACTCCATCCTGTTCTACTAGTGGAGAGGCTGAGCTCTCATTGAGCCTCAGTGTCTGATATTCTAAATGTGCTCTGCTTTAGAAATATCACTTTTTTCTGGGCGAGAGTGGGGCGTAGCACTCGTGACAGGCCTGGTGAAAGTGCAGGCTTTGATATTAGCATCAGCTCTGAGGAGGAACTTGAGGGCAGAGAGAGGAGAACAGCATGTGCTGTCCTGTACTCAGCTCATTTTTTACCTTGTCATGACATCAGCATACATCTAGAGCCAGCGGAATTAAGTATACATCCGAGCGGTCCTGAACTTATGAATTTCTGAGTTTACTGCCCAAAAAAATGGTTCTTCATATAAAACCATGAACACTATGGTTCTTCAGATTGATGAAGAATATGTTATCGAAGGTTCTCTACAGACGGTTTTTTAAAAAAGGTTCTATGTCACCCCTAAAAGGGTTCTCATATTGTTACAGCGTTAAGACTGTAGTAATAGAAGAACTCTTTTTGTGGCTACATAGAACCATCCATCCATTATCTGCTTAATCCTGGTCAGGGTCACGGTGAGTTCCCTACCCTTTCACTGGGCGCAGGGCATTTCACTAACTTAGTTAAGATAGTCCATAGCAGGGCACACACTCACTCACACAGCAGGACAATTTAGAGTACCCAATTCATCTGTCCTCCCCCAGATTTGGACTCAAACCCCAAGACCTCAGTGCTGAAAGGTGAGCGTGCTAACAACTATATAGAACCATTGTAAGAAATCTTCTATGTAGAACCATCTTCCAGCGCCACGTGGACTACACACTGTGCGTGGGGCCCCATTTGTCGATGAGGGCACCAGTATTTGGGGGTGCGTGGCAGAGATTTGCATGGTGGAGGGATGCAGGATGGAGGCGCAAAAAACATTTGTGCTTAGAGCACCCTCATGCCTAGCACCGGTACTGCCATTTACAATACATTCATCAATTTGAAAAACCCTTAAAGGTTCTATAAATAACCATTTTATTTACTGAAGAACCCTTGAAGAACCATCTTATGAACATTTGGACATTGTGTTCTGTTGCAGTGTGCTTTTAGTGGAAGGAGATAAGATCTTGCAGTGTTCTGAGCTGTCTCAGACATTTGACTGCACACAGCAACAGAAGTAAACAAGTCTGTTCTCCTTATAAAAGGTTGACATGCTGGGTGGATGGATACAGGTAAGGAGGTGAGGCTAGACTGCGCAAGCTGGGTGGGGGTGGTGGGCTTGGCTGGTGGACTGTGCAGCGGCTGACAACTGTGTCTCCTCTCTCCCTCGGCAGTTCATGGCATCAAGTGGACTTGCAGCAATGGGAACAGCAGCTCTGGTTTCTCAGTGGAGCAGCTGGTGCAGCAGATTCTGGACAGCCACCAGACCAAGCCCCCTCCCCGGACTCACAACTGCCTCTGCACAGGCACGCTGGGTAAGGGACAGGAGGGAGAGAGAGTGAGTCAGGTAGAAATGAAAGGAGGAGGTAATAAAACATAGGACAGTGAGATGTTGCTGACTGCATGGAGGATTTCATAACATGCGTTCTGTTTGCAAGTGGCAAGAGAAGTCAGGTTAAGGGCTTATTTTAGAGCAATCTGGAGACCACCAGAGGGCCAGACAGAGGTATGCTAGGATTTATTTTATAGCAGGGGTGCCAAATTCAGATCCAGCACACCTCAGTTTGATATTCCTGAAAGCTTTCCTTACCTGGTTCAGGTGTGTTAGATTAAGGCTGGAGCTAGGGTGGTAGCTTAACTGTAAGCCGTGTTAATTTTGATTTAGTTTTAGTCTTAGTCTTCTGACTAAAATGTATATTAGTTTTAGTCACATTTAAATCATTTTAGTCAAAGAAAAAAAAATTGTCTAGTTTTAGTCAATTAAATGTTTAAAATATTTAATCTAATTTTAGTTGTATTGTTAGTTATATTATTTTAAATTTAATTTTAAATTTTTAGGCTGTAGATGTGTCTCACGGCTCCAGTTAGATGTGTTTATGATCTATTTAACCTAAACACCTAAGATAATGATAACGGATTGCACATTTTCCCTTTAGACATTGAAAAATTCAAAAATGAAACATATCAAACGATATACATATTCATCGCCGTTAGCTAGCTAGCTAACATCAGTAACTAGTCACATCATTTAGTTAGTTTTAGTCGAAGAAATAAAAAAAAAAAATTAGTGTAGTTTTAGTCAATTAAATGTTTTATTTAATCTAATTTTAGTTGTATTTTTTGTTTTTAGTTAATAGTGATCTATTTAACCTAAACACCTAACATAATGATAACGGATTGCACATTTTCCCTTTAGACATTGAAAAATGAGACATATTCATCGCCGTTAGCTAGCTAGCTAACATCTAGTAAGTAGTTAGCTAGCTACATTGGCTACGTTAGCTTACTTTTTTGTGAAGCTGGTGGTGTTGAGAACTCAAGTGCCTCTTGAGGTTCGTCGTGTTTTTCCCAGTTATTTTAAATCCAAAAACTTTGCACTCCGTTTTGTTTTCTGTGGAAGCAAAAGTGAAATTACTCCATAAATCACTTCTTGTTTTCCGTCAAAGCTGCGGGAGTGACGTCAGCATGTTGTGTTGATAAGTTTCACTGGTGTGGCAGGGCAGCTTAACATGCTTCGAGAAAGTCAGATGTAAGGAAGTGGTGCAGCAGGTTTATATAAAAAAGCGGATTACTGGACAAATACATTCTTTTTGTCCTTCTGTGACATTTTTGTTTCACTTTTATACATTGAGGAAAAGCCGAATACTTTTAGTCATAGTTTTCGTTTTAAAATATTAGTTTTTATTTAGCTCTCGTCTCGTTTTCGTTGTGAAAAAATGGAAAATATTTTTCGTCATAATTATTATCGAAATTAACGCTGACTGTAAGCTGCCGTGATATTTCTGTATCATTAGGTCAGTTTAGGTACCCGAAGTCAAAGACTCATGACATGCCCGCTTTTGTGATGTAAGAGGAATGGCACTAAAACTTCAAATTCATGATAGTGACTGAAAAATCTGTCCGGATCGGATAATGAAGCTTTTCCCTTCTTTGTGTGTTTATCAGGTGCTGGCAGCAGCGTGCACCACAAGTGTAACAACGCAAAACACCGCATCATCTCTCCTAAAGTGGACCCGCGCTCGGGTGGCTATGGCAGCGGCCACTCGGAGCTACAGAACAGCGACGTGTCAGAGGGCAAAACAGAGCACAGCCATGGCGGCGGAAAGTCCGGAACAGGAACCGGAGGAGGAGGGGGCGTGGCGCGGGAAAAACGCAACGGAAAAGTGCACAAGCCCGTCCTCCTTCATCAGAACAGCACGGAAGTGTCCTCCACAAACCAGGTCGAAGTGCCAGACACCACACAGAACTCCCCGGTGTCCATCAGCAGCGGCCTCAACTCTGACCCAGACATGGCTGACAGCCCCGCCGTCACAGGTATGGGTCATGTGGCCTCAGTCATGAGCAGCCTGTCTCAGAGCGTCTTCATGTCAGAGGTGACCGGTGACCCAGTCTACAGCATGTCCCCCACTGGAGGCCCCAATGCCCACATCATGGGTACAGATGCCACCTCGCATGGGATGGTCCTCGGTGTCACCCCTGACAAGTTTGCCTTTCCTGGTAGTGGGAATCCAGACCCAGGTGGGCCAGGGGGCCCGGATGGACTGTCTATGCTGTCTGCAGCCGGTGTCTCTGAAGAACTTGTTCTGTCCAGCAGCTTAGATTCCGGTAGTATCAAGCTGCCAGAGGCCGCCATGAACTTTGACCCAGACTGCTTCCTGAACAACCCCAAGCAGGGTCAGACTTATGGGGGCGGTGGACTGAAGCAGGAGAACGGATCATCCAGCACCTCCTCATCCACTGTGGCTAGCACCAACGGGCTGCAGCACTCTCCTTCCATGTCCGACTCCAGCTTCGGCTTCAGCGCCACCCTCATCAAGAACATCAAGACTGAGGACACCTCGTTTGAGCAGCAATTGGCCAAAGAGAGTGGCTACCAGGTTGGCGCAGTAGTTAGTTGCAGCGTTGCTAATGGCTCTGGCCCACAGAACTCGCTCACTTTGACCCCTGCCAGCTCTCTACTGCCCTCTGGTGGTGGGCTGAGTCCCAGTACCACACTAGAGCAGATGGACTTCAGTGCCATTGACTCCAAGCCAGACTTCTCTTCTAGTACGTCAGTAGGTTACGACCAGGCGATGAACAACGCTCACCTGGCCCACCAGAGCCACTCTCCAAGCTTCTTCCTCCATGAGGCTCCACAGTCAGCCCAGAACCAGCAGGGCAGGCCAAACTCAGGCCAGAAGAGCCACCTGCTGGAGCACAACTCCCACGACAGGGCTTACATGGGTCTACAGGTGGTCAAGACAGACTCACCAGGCAGCAACGGCCACCTTCACCACCATCACGGTCACCAGAACCAGCACAGACCCAACTGTAATGGAAGTTCACCTGTTGAACAGAGCTCAGGGCAAGCCGGCTCTCTCCAGCTGCTGCAGTATCCAGGAGGATTCCCCAGCCTGGGTCCCGAGCACGAGGAGGTGGTGGGCCATGATCAGAATGGCAGTGCTGGCTCTGTCCAGGCTGGCGGTGCTGAAACGAGGGGAGATGGCTTGCTCAAAACCGGGGATCACATGCAATCCTGCTCAGGTGGCAATGCAGAGGGGGGTTCTGATCATTACCTGCAGTCAAATACAGAGAACGGAGCAGCTGGGAATGATTCGGTGGGCCTCAGCAATGGAAATTCCAGCGACAGCACCAATGGCAACGGTCAGCAGCAGTTGCAGCCTCTGCTCCAGGGAGCTGGGCTGGTACAGGGCCTGTATAATGCAGTAGGGAGCCACCAGGCTGGCGGAGGCGGAGGCACAGGCATGGAGATCAGCCTTGATCACTTCGACATCTCCTTTGGGAACCAGTTCTCTGACCTCATCAACGACTTCATCTCAGTGGATGGTGGAGCCACGGCTGTGGGGCCTGGTGGAGCTCTCTACGCTCACCAACTGGTGGCTCCGCATGGGTCAGACGGGCAGTCAGCCTCGGGAGGCAGCCAGCAGCAGGGCCAGGAGGATGGAACCAACAGAGCATCAGGTTACAGCCCCTCTGAGCTGTGTCTCCAGCCCTGCTGCAGTCCCCAGTCTCTGGGCGGAGGAGCAGCTGGCACAGGAGGGTCAGGAGAGGCGGCGTC
>BRDA01029907.1:40591-81273 GCA_036984385.1 Crenuchus spilurus | reverse complement strand
CACAGGTAAATTATCATGTGCCAGTTTCTGGCTGAAGCAGATGTGTAACTACTATCATTAATGGCAAAAATTAATGCACCCCACAATATATATACAGTGAGGAAAATAAGTATTTGAACACCCTGCAAATTTGCAAGTTCTCCCACTTAGAAATCATGGAGGGGTCTGAAATGTTCATCTTAGGTGCATGTCCACTGTGAGAGACATAATCTAAAAGAAAAAATCCGGAAATCACAATGTATGATTTTTTTATAATTTATTTGTGTGTTTCTGCTGCAAATAAGTATTTGAACACCTGTGAAAATCAATGTTAATATTTGTTACAGTAGCCTTTACAGAGGTCAAACGTTTCCTGTAGTTTTTCACCAGGTTTGCACACACTGCAGCAGGGCTTGTGGCCCATTCCTCCACACAGATCTTCTCCAGATCAGCCAAATTTCTGGGCTGTCACTGAAAAATACAGAGTTTGAGCTCCCTCCAAAGATTTTCTATAGGGTTTAGGTCTGGAGACTGGCTAGGCCACTCCAGAACCTTGATATGCTTCTTACGGAGCCACTCCTTGGTTATCCTGGCTGTGTGCTTTGGGTCATTTTCATGTTGGAAGTCCCAGCCACGACCCATCTTCAATGCTCTAACTGAGGGAAGGAGGTTGTTCCCCAAAATCTCGCAATACATGGCCCCAGTCATCCTCTCCTTAATACAGTGCAGTCGTCCTGTCCCGGACGTCCAGTCGTCCTGTCCCTGTGCAGAAAAACACCCCCAAAACATGATGTTTCCACCCCCATGCTTCACAGTAGGGATGGTGTTTTTGGGATGGTACTCATCATTCTTCGTCCTCCAAACGCGGCGAGTGGAATTAAGACCAAAAAGTTCTATTTTGGTCTCATCTGACCACAGCACTTTCTCCCATGACTCCTCTGGATCATCCAAATGGTCATGGGCAAACTTAAGATGGGCCTGGACGTGTGCTGATTTAAGCAGGGGAACCTTCCTTGCCATGCATGACTTTAAACCATGACGTCTTAGTGTTTTAGCCACAATAACCTTGGAAGCTCTCTTCAGGTCATTGACCAGCTCCTCCCATGTAGTTCTGGGCTGATTCCTCACCTTTCTTAGGATCATTGATACACCACGAGGTGAGATCTTGCATAGAGTCCCAGTCCCAGGGAGATTGACAGTCATGTTTAGCTTCTTCCATTTTCTAATAATTACTCCAACAGTTGATCTTTTTTCACCAAGCTGCTTGGCAATTGCCCCGTAACCCTTTCCAGCCTTGAGAAGGTTTACAATCTTATCTCTGGTGTCTTTGGACAGCTCTTTGGTCTTAGCCATGTTAGTAGTTGGGAGTCTTACTGATTGTGTGGAGTGGGCAGGTGTCTTTATGTAGCTATCAACCTCAAATAGGTGCTTCAAATTTAGAATAATAAGTGGAGTGGAGGTGGACTTTTTAGAGGTGGACTAACAGGTGTTTGAGGGCCAGAATGTTTGCTGATTGGCAGGTGTTCAAATACTTATTGGCAGCAGTAACATACAAATAAATTATTAAAAAATCATACATTGTGATTTCCAGATTTTTATTTTTTTTAGATTATGTCTCTCACAGTGGACATGCACCTAAGATGAACATTTCAGACATCTCCATGATTTATAAGTGGGAGAACTTGCAAATTTGCAGGGTGTTCAAATACTTATTTTCCTCACTGTATATATTAACGAAAGACACCACATATTATGTCATGCTATTGCATTTGAAAGTCTTTACTTAACAATATTTTTCAATTGTTTTCTTTAGAACTGCAGTAGACATTCTTTGTGGAACCTTGGTTTCATCATTAATCTGTTCTAAAGGGCCTGATGTGAACTGAAATGAATAACTAAAGCAATATTTCCAATAAGAAATAATGCAAATTTAATTAATCTGTTCCAGACACTCCAAAATATTAACAAAATAAAATTTTATATAGAATAACTATATTTTTACATACAGAACACAATGAGAAATAAATACAAAAGTCTAATGAAATGAATAAATGAACATTTAACATCACACTTACGGGTTCACACTGTTTTAGAGTGTGCTGGTGTGGTCCAGCTGCAGCCTTTGATTTGTTCAACTGTTCTCGGCGTACAAGCGGTAGAGCTGCACGTCATTGCTTTAGTGTGATGTTTTAGTTTGTTTTGAGTGTTAATAGCAAGAAAGAACTCAAAACAAAGCCAGAATGAATGACAAACGTGTAGGTGAGTGATGGACAAGTGGGTGGATGCTTATTTTCCGCAAAAATAGCAGCAATTCACGTGAGCACGCTGACAAAAACCAGGTGGATGAACAAAAACTGGCACAAAATTTCCCTGAAAAAAAGTTGACGATAACTGAATTGTACTTTAACCAGGGCAAACAATAACCAAGGTTCCACTGTAGTTGTTCATAGTACATACTTAGGACCACCATTCACCATGAGTTAGGAGCTTCACAATTTTTTCTCCATGCGTTGTATCCTCCATACATAGCACTGATCATTATCACCACACAGTACAGTTTTGTTTAATTTGAATTGAAAACATTCCTCCAAAAGTCTTTGTCCTAGTGATTATGTGTAAACTTTAGGAGATTATTAATTCTTGGTTGAGCTGTTTGGATCAAGAGAAATCATTTAGACTGTTTAAAGAGTCAGTTAACATATGCATAAAATTTCTGATGCACTGAAAATGTGATATAGTGAAATAAAGCTCAAATAAAACTCTCTAATCAATTATTTTGACCTTTGATGTGAACAAAGTAGAACTAATTGACTTGTCAAAATAACATATGGTGGTGTGTGGAGTTGTGAAGTGTAGGAGCTGAAGTTTGTCAGAAGTCATTCCTCTGTTTTCAGGATTCTTTGGGTCTAAAATAAAGTGTTAAAAATAAAAGTTGAGGGTGTGAACAACAGTAGAGCAGTTCAGAGAGAGAGAGAGAGAGAGAGAGAGAGAGAGAGAGAGAGAGAGAGAGAAGCTTAAAATACTGTTTGAATGATAAACACATTTCTCACAAAATTGACCATTTTTGTACATTTGCTATTGTTGTTGTTGTAGGCAACCAAAACCTGACAATTATTTACTTCATAGGTGTCTCATCCATTATCTTAACTGCTTAAACTAGTTCAGGGTCATGGTGAGTCCATACCCCTTCAATGGGTGCTGACCAGGGCCTTATACTATGTTTAGCCAAAACCAGGACAGGGTGCCAATCTATTGCTGGACAAAAAAACATATTTAAAGTAATCAATTCACCTGACGTCCATGTTTTTATACTGTGGGAAGAGCCTAGAGACCCCAGAGGAAACCCACAACACAATGAAGAGAACTCCACCCAGATGAAGACTCAGACCCCATCGCTAAGAGACAAATGCACTGACCAACAAGCCACTGTGCCACCCTATTTAATGGGTGCCCTTTTACACAGAATTAATACTCAAGCACCAGCCAATCAGAGTATTTTAAAAGCTTCAAAACACTCTGGTCATTCTGTTGTCCATTTATAGAAACTAAGGTGCAAAAACATGCCATTTAAAATTTCTTGTTTTTGGGATGTCACAGAACCCAAAGCATGTACATCAATTTATTTGACCTTTAGGAGTTTAGCTCCACCTCTTTCACATTAAAGCATATTAGTATTTTTGAATAAGCCACTATACTGTATACCATTTAAATGTTGATCAGTATGATAGTATGACAGCTGTGGCCTGGTGGTTAAGGATTTGGTTTTGCAACCAGTTTGATCCCCAGGCAGGTTTAATTGAAGTGCCCTTGAGCAAAGCACTTAACCCTCAAATGCTTCCCAGGCACCATGGATAGTGCTGCCCTCTGCTTTGTGTGTTTCACTGCATGTATGGGTTAAATGCAGAGGTCAAATTCCATTGTATGCCATCACTTTGGCATAAAGTTTAATCTAATCTAATCTTATAGCTCATGAAAATACTAAATCCAGACTGAAAGACAGTAACACAACTAAAGGAGGATAGAAAATGGTCAGTAGATGGCTTAAGTAGATGAAAGTGAGTAAACGTAAGCATCCTCACACCACCTCTGTTCTTGATGAGCAGTGTGTGAGTGTGTGAAGAGAAGTTTTAAATGAGGGTTCTCCCACGCGGCCAGTGCAGTAGGTGCAGAGCAAGCAGGTGGTCGCCCACGTGCCGAATGCAGAGACCACTGCCACACAGCAGGGTCCATTTGCAAGTGTTATTAACACACTGCCCCAGCCCAGCTCGAACTCCCTGTGAGTCCACAGCTTCATGCGTCACTCAGTAAACTGCAAGCTGTCTATCATCAGGTAGAGAAGAGCAAGCTGGACATTTAACAAAAGATACTCCATTCAGAACATTCTCACTGTGCTGTATATTAGAGTTTTACACAAATAAACACAATTACACAATAAAGCACTGCTGAAGGTAAACTGTGAACTGTGTTCATATCAGTCTTCTGTTTCTGTCTGCTTCTCTCTCCACACTCTCTGCCCTCTGCTCTTCTTTCTCTTTCCTATATTCTCCTTCTGTCTTTCTTTCTCTTTTTCATCAATCCTTCTCTCTTTCTTGTTTCCCCTCTTCTGCTTTCTCATTCTCCTTTTCTTATTTTCTCTTTCTTTCCCTTTCATTTTCCCTTCATTTTCACTCTTTCATCTTTCTCACATCACGTTCATTTCCCCATGTCTACCTCTGTCTCGTTCTTTTCTCTCTTCTACCTCTCACTTCTAAATCACTTTTTTTTCTCAATTCTTTCTTCTCTTTCTCATGTGCCTCTTCTTTTTCTCTCTGTTGTCTTATATTTCTTATCTCATTTCTCCTTTTCTTCTACCTCTTCTTGATTTTCCATCTTCTGTTGTACTTTTCCCCACTTTTTTCTTTCATCTACATCTCTTTCTTTTTCTCTTTTTCTATCACTCTTTTCATTTCATTTTACTTTCTTTGGTCTCTCTTTTTCTCACTCCTATATCAACCTTTTGTTCTTTTTTTAATTCCACCTCTCTCTCTGTCTCTCTGTCTCTCTGTCTCTCTCTCTCTCTCTCTCTCTCTCTCTCTCTCTCTCTCTCTCTCTCTCTCTCTCTCCACCAGGAGGCGCTGTTGTTGCTGTTCTGCCTTTTCTCAGGTGTAGAGCTTTCCTGCCTTTCTCACTGACTGCCGGACACGCGCACACGTATGCGCACACACACACACACACATACACACACAGACGAACAGGTGTAGCAGAGGCGCAGAGACTCTGCTCCAAAACAAAACAAACCCAACCAGTCACACACACACACACACACACACACACACACACACACACACGAGAGAGAGAGAGAGAGAGACACACACACACACACACACACACACACACACACACACACAGAGAGAGAGAGAGAGAGAGAGAGAGAGAGAGAGAGAGAGAGAGAGAGAGAGAGAGAGAGACAGACTCAGGGAGTCTCAGTGCGCCTCCCTCTCTCAGTGTCCACAGTGCTCCTGCGCGCCTGAGAGTAAAACAATAAGCGAGAGAGAGAGAGAGAGAGAGAGAGAGAGAGAGAGAGAGAGAGAGAGAGAGAGAGAGAGAGAGAGAGAGAGAGAGAGAGAGAGGCGCGCGCACTTGAGAGAGAGGCGCGCGCACTTTCGCTGTTGCTTCCACGTGCGGATTTACGCTCTTCTCTGAAGATTAAAGCGGCCGCGGGACGGACATCAGCGCCGGAGCGCGTGTACAGGTGCTGGAGCGCGCGGACAGGTGCCGGAGTTTCGCTTCAGCTCCGAGTTGGTGGAAGCTTGTGGCGTGTTCCCCTCAAATCCAGCGGGAGAAACCACTGACACATTGACACACACACACACTCACTCACTGACACACACACCGCGTCTGTGCCGAGAGAATGGTCGCGGGACTTATTTTTGCAGAGATGGAGGGATTTGGGGAGAGATGTTGAGCGGACGATGGAGAGACGCAACTTTCTACAGGTAAACACCTGAACGTGTTCGTGCGCGCGCGCGGTGTGAGCTCCGCTGCTGTGTTTAAAACGCTTTGAAGTGAAGTTTGAAGTGAGTGAAAGCTGCTTTAGTGATGAAGCTCCTTGACACGCTCGGGGTTTGGTGGGGCTGTGTCCTCCGCTGAGAGGAGCAGACTGAGGAGAAGTTGTTTCGTTGCTATTTCTCCTGATCTGGTTTTGGACTGAAGCTGCTCTCCAGCCTCCGAACATCAGCGGTGACACTGAAGCATCTGACTGTGTTTCGCACGTTAAATGTCCATAAAGACCAGCTGATCTGAGGTCAGTAGATGCTCTGCTCAGGTCTTCGGTGTCTTTGTGTCGTGATTATCAACATCTCTGTCTGCTTCACTGTGACGGGCAGTCTTCTCTTCTGCATCTTTAAACACTTGTTTGGGGACTTTGTTATTGCTCTGAGAGGAAAAGCTGCTGTATGTGCAGTTGCAGTTCGTGTTGGTGTTGACTGTGTTGCGCACGAGGATGTAGAGCTGCTGGGGTTTCTGATACTGTGTTGTTCTGTTGGTTTAATGGGGCTCAACGTTTTGTCACCTTATCAGCAAAGCAGCTGTAGAGTTAAACAGAATGAAATAACATTGGCTAGTTTCTGTCTGGGGATGTGGTTTGAGCTCTTGTAGTCTGTCTATATATAAATATATATAATATACACACACTATATAATCCTAACCCTTCATATATACATATATATACACACACATACACATACATACATACACACACTTCATAAATAACCCACTGAATAAGAAGAAGGAAGGAGATCTCTTCTGACGCCTTTACTGGTTTCACTGTATGTGTGTGTGTATGTGTGTGTGTGTGTATGTGTGTGTGTGTGTGTGTGTGTGTGTCCGGTAGGGGGAGCTGTGTAGGCGCCCCTCCCTCAGCACACTAAAGGATGTAATGGTCAGAGCAACACACACACAGTTAGAGAGAGAGAGAGAGAGAGAGAGAGAGAGAGAGAGAGAGAGAGAGAGAGAGAGAGAGAGAGAGAGAGAGAGAGAGAGCCCTGAGCCCCACACTTAGCATGGTTAGGATGACCAGCACTGGAGGGATTACTCTTATTAATATATTCATATTCCAGCATTGTTCAGTGCCTTCCATTACTGTGCACTGCCCTTAAACATAAATATAGCCTCAAATCCAATGATTAAATTACCAGTACATTAAGATGATGATCATCATCATATTTGCAGATAAAACTTGTTATTTGTATATTTTAAGCTTAGTAAAGCTTGACTTTTGTAAATATTTTGTTATGTAATATTGAGTGATACTGAATTTTTGATAGTAATTCTAATTTGCCTTATAATGTGAATGATGTCTGTAGTCAGTGTAAAATTGCTGTTGTGTATAGCTTCATTGCCTCCTGTACAGAGCACACTTGTTGTGGGTCAGTAGGTTATTTTCAGCTGGAGAGACGAACAGGACAAAGCACTTAGCCTGTAGTTACAGATATTTGGCAGCGCTGTTTTCTTTTTTTAAATCTAAAGCAAGGAAAGAGTGATACATTAGGAGTAAAAATAGCCTGTGCTGAAGCAGGCTGACAGCGCAGTTTTAATCACAGAAGGGGATGAGATGGGGCTCAGCCTGCACAGTAGCTTCTTGTAGGGCAGCCATGCGTACCTTTCGACCTACATGTCCTGCTTAATTTTTGCCCGAGCCCATCTTCCTCAGACCCTCGCTCCGTCATCTTCAGCATCAGCACTGAGGGAGAATCCGGTCTCCTCCACCTCCGCAAAGAGGAGCGCACAGAGAGAAAAGGGCTTCTACCTCTCTTCTATATTCCCATAAAACACCACCCCCACATTCCTCATTCTTCAAGTTGAACATCAATCTGTTTGCCGCAGGCTCTCGCTCCTGACACTTCTCTACAGAGCTGTTCTTGGTGTTTCCCATCTTTACCAGTCTCTGAAAATAACGTCAGCTTCATTCACACCAGCAGGGCTTGAGAAGGAATAACAAGTCACAGCCTCAGCAGTGGTCTGAAAAATAAAATTGTCACCAGTGTTGATACCAATTAAAAAAAAACATATCTGATAACAGATATCACCTAACACCATCAGCAATTAAACAGAATCTAATAGTTTTAATGACTATTATGATGATCGTTGGCTCAAGCAATGAAATGCAGCAATGCCATTGCTCAGTCAACTCAGAAACTAGAAAAAATCTTATTATTTAATGTATGTCCCTACTGGGTTCTACCTCAGTGATGGCATAGCACATTATCATACAGTTCACTCCACATCATTTTGTAAAGTTATCCTAATGATTTTATGTTTAATTGGAGGTTGGTGTACTTAACAAAGCTGCCTCCCACTTGGTAAATGGGTTCAATCCACTGCCTTGGGCAAGACTCCAAATGTAACATGACTGATATTTTAAGCCACTCTGTATATGAGTGTGTATTAAATCCTATACATGTGATAAAATCAGGGTTGTTTCCATTGTACATGTTAAACACTCAGTCTTTGCAGTCTCTGAGTATATATATATATATATATATATATATATAAAATGTTAGAAATTGATATACAGAATTATTTTTATTTACTTCAAATGTGGAAAATGTTTACTTCAAAATGGAAGCAAACATTGTATATGCTCACTACACAGTGCCACATAAAAATAGAATACTGTGAAAAATTTCATTGTTTATAATTTATTTCATAAGGGTAAACATTTTTATTTATTACAAAAAATAAAGTGGAATTACAAGTCTTTCATTAATCCAACATCTCAAATTATTAGAAGATTTCATTTCAACTTTCAGTAGACTACTCTTCATACATCAATTTACTATTCACCTTATGAATATAACATATACTGTATGAACATTCAAATTATGAGCACAAATTCACTTTTTCACAATCTTCACGTTTGAAGATGCACTAATATAATGTATGATTAAAGATCACAACAAAAAAATATGAAAATGTTCAATAATTAATCAAAACCCTCCAAATGTTGATAGTAATAAATCTTTGCGGCATTACTATTGAGTTTGTAACTGATATACCAGACAGGCACTAGTTTCATGGTGAACTAATACAGCCACATTTAACTACATTAAACCTTCTCACTCCTACACAGAAAAAAATCCTGGCCTATAAGACCAATGGACAAAGCAAATTTGTTCTCATTATACCAACTGAGCCTGAGCTTTCTGGTGTCCCGCAGATGTTCTCTGATGACTGACCTCTCATTGAGGTGTGAAAGGTGAAGATAAGAAGAGGAAGGAGAGGTTTAGAAAGGGAAGACAGCTCTGTGTGTTCTTGGAGTAGTAATGACTTAACGATGGAACCATGCCGAGTAAGCTTCATAGCCTCTGGCCATCCAATGCTACAACGATCAGGGCTTGACCACTCTCTCCTCTAATTAGGGTCTAAATCAAGGTCTGTGCTTCTGTCTAATGAAGGCTAGGCAGTGTACTGAGGGATGTGGGCCATAGGCTTAGAACAAAAAGGGAGACATACAGAGAAACATTGACTGTCCTACATCATCAAAGAGGATAATGACCTTCTTGTCAGAGGTGGATGATATGGGAACTGTAAATCATATATATATATATATATATATATATAAGTACTTAGACAAATTTGTCTCCGATGACATAATAAGTAAGCCAAGAGCAACAGTGTAAGAAACTGTTTAGTTATTTATTGCAATAAATATAGTTATATACTGAAATGCACATCAAAAAAATTGGAACATATTGAACAAGTTCATTGTTGTTTTAAATAGGTAAAAAAGTAAACATATTTGATATTAATCACACTGTTGATTTCTTTGGCTTATAGCTCTAATTTTAATTATAATCTAATTATTCAAAATTTTTAATTTTGGCTTGAATTTGGTTTAATATTAAAACAAAAAAAAAAGGTTTGAAATATGTCAATTTAAATATTATGAATATAATAAATGAAAATTAAATTGTTTTAATAAAATGATGAACTTTTTGGAGATTCACTAATATATATTTTTTAAATAAGTTAAACCATTCTCTACAGCACATTTCTGGAATGTTCTGCATATTTAAGTGATTTTTTTTAATTTACTTGACAATTTAAAACATTGAAAAATTCAAATATAAACCATTTAACTTAACCAGGGGTTCCCAGACATTTGCATGTGACTGTACTGAATGTTTGCAATGTCATGTTAATTTCACACACTGTCTGTACATAGTTTAAGGTTTTGCTCTTCACATTGCTGGCACTCCTGACATTAGGTGAGAATCATGAACAGCCTTAAAGTAACACCATCTTAGATCCCTGTCTCTGTCTGTTTTTTTAATGAAACATGCAGCATTTAATCTCTATTCTATAATTAAATATTACGTACATACAATAATCATGATCTGCTTCCAAACTTGATCATTTATCATGATAATTGTGTAATTTTGTGTAATATGGCTCAATCAGCAATTTTTGACATGGATGCACCCACTGCGCAAAGATACGTTCAAACGACATCTTTTCTAGGTCATTTTTGCATGTCCAATTTTGGTCCTCTGAAGGTGCAGACTGTGATGCCAGATGACATATTTTTTTCTGAAATCAGTGTGTGTATTCTTTGTGTATTCTTGTGTGCATTTGTATTTTTTGTTGTTGTTTTCATACCTTGCAGATGGCTTCTCTTATGAAACGTTCACCTTCCCAACGTGCCACTGTCCTGTGCAATATCCTTAAGCCATAATTGTGAACAGAACCATAGTGAAGTAGGCCACAACAAGAAGCAACAAAGGAACTACTGTGCCCTGCATGTGATTGTAAATTAACATGGTGGTTCACTCATTTCCCTTCAGTTGCTCCACCCTGAGATGAAGCCCATTGAAAATGTATGAAGTCTTTTGTCTTAGTTCAGGCATGACTGAGCTAAAAGCTAGACCTTCTTTTAGCACTTGAGGAGCCAAAAATAAAGCTGTGAGGATCTCGCGGAGGAGAACACACCTCTATCACACATTGCTTTTGCTCTAATTAAGCAGTGTAACCTCATGAGAGGGAGGTGCATTTCACATCTGCAAGTGCATCTTTGTTCTTGGAGATATTTTCTACTGATGTTAGCTAATTGCTTAGGCCTGATTCTAATTGATTCTGATTCCTGGCAAGCGTAAGAACAGTGTTTCTCCAGAACAGTCTTCTGTTTTGGGTCTTCAGGCTTCTTAATGGTTTGTTCATGATTCCTTTGATTGCATACATTGATCTTGCTGCTGCTCCCTCTTTTATACCTTCAACGGTTCCAAACATAAGTGTCCTTTACAATGAGATGGTTCTTCTCATAACATGTTGAAATTGGAGATAGATTTGGTTAAGGATCAGTTAAACTGGCACACAACCGAATGTGACCTCCATATTTAACCCATCCGTGAAGTGAAACACACACACTAGGCTGTGAGAACCTTTGCCCAAAGCGGTGAGGAGCCCTATCTACGTCGCCCAAGGAGCAGTTGGGGGTTAGGTGCCTTGCTCAAGCCTTCAGTCATGAGCTGTTGAACTGGTAACCTTCTGGCCACAAGACCAGATCCCTAACTACCAGGCCACGGCTGTACCCAGTCAAAAAATAACCATAAGATATCAATTGCCTCTGAACTGTTAAATCTATTAAATAAGCACCAGAATCGTATATAGTTTTAAATAATATAAAATAATTCACTTATGGATAAAAACAAATATCAATATTTAACATATTTTAAATGCTTATGTCTTACATATAAGCTTATGAATGTATAAAATTCCTTAAACCTTCAGACACTTTGAACAGCTAAACATTGAGCTGTACTCAGTACACGTGGCGGAACTAGAAAGGCAAAGATTATGGTGCCACGTTTATGTCTTTGCCACCTCACACACACCTCTTTGTGCTTTTTTTATCAGTGTTTGAGTATGTGTGTGTGTGTCTGTGTGTGTGTGTGTGTGTGTGTCCTCTCTCCTCCTCAGCCACTGCACTGATGGCACAGATAACACAGCAGGGTACTGCGCATGGCCTCCACCAAGGCCAGACTCTTCTAGCCTCTTTTGTTCTTCCATGAAGCTGCCTGTTCAGCACACACAGTCGATAAGCACTGATAGCTGGCTGCTATTAATGAGATGAAAATGAGCTCTGGAGGCATTAGCTCAAATCAACTCCCAGCCTTTATTGATGAACAGATACATATAGGAATGAAATGGGCTGCAGTTGTTTGTACCTTGGAAACATCTACAGCAATTAAGTTTGCAATGCAGGATCACTTAATCAAAGTTTATATGTAATTAATTCATAAGAATTGTTCAGTTATTCTCACTTGTTCTCATTTATCTTGAAAAGTTTCTGACTGTTCATTTACATACTCCACTAAACAAACAGCGACACCATATACTATCTATTGTCCCAAAACAGTATAGACCAGTATCTCTGAATCCGTTTATCTTAAGTAATTTATTATTCAAATGGACAGTTGTATTATAAATGTTTTATTTTCTCTCAGAACCACATAAGACTGAATATAGGCAGCATGGAGTGTCTATAGAATTTCATACAATGAATCAAAGCCTTCCTTATAACTTCATTGTTCAGCAGTGCCAGTTTAGGGCCACCTTGCGTACAAAATTCAATCAAAGCAGCTGTAATAGGATATGAATGAAACATAGTCGTTCTTGTGTTCTCTTGTGAGAACAAGGCTGGCTTTGATGTGAAGTGCATGCATAATCCTCACTATCTGACATCACCATCTCCTCTGTAGGAATCGTGACGGATCTCAGGAGGCATCTTCCTCCAGAGCAACTGCTGTTAACACTCCCAGTGCAGAGGTTCAGCAGCAGGAAATCAAAAGACTACATTCCTAAAAAAATAAAGAAAAACCTCCTTGATGAACCACTTTTGCTTCCCTAAAAAGCTTTTCAATAGATGTTTATTTAAAGAACTCGTTTTACTAAATGTCTTGTGTGAGTGTGAAGAACCTTTCTAAAGTTTAACCTCTTCAGCTCCTGACTTTTATTACACCCTGTGGAGTCTTATTCAGCAGAGTGTGGAATGCGAGTGATGGAGTTTATGGAACCTTTGCATGATGTGAAGCTTGGATACTTCTCCAAGACAGGCATGGAAATGTCACATTGTCAGATAAAAAAGCCTGCACAGCTGCATTTGTGTACTCTAAAGTACAACCAGTGTAGATTTACCTTTAAAATTACATCATGGTGCGCCTAAAAGATTCACTACATTCACTTTTCCAGCATAAAGGGGCAGATTTATATCTGCTCTAGAGTCAAGACAGAGTGAGTCAATATAACTTCAAATGCATGTATTACAATTGAATCAAATACAATGATATTAGATACTGAAGGCGTAGTCTTTAGGGTAGCACAGTGACAGGAAAGTACAGTATCTTTTTTCTGAGAGTGCTTTAGTAAGAGTACTGTTAGTCTAGTGATACTTTAAGCACAAGTAAAATTATTGATAACAAAAGTTCTCAAGTAAAAGCAAGGTTTATTTACTTAAAGATTATTTAAGTAATTTGGAGGGGCGGCACGGTGGCTTAGTGGTTAGCAAGTTTGCCTCTCAGCGCTGAGGTCTTGGGTTCGAGTCCGCATCTGAGCGGAGTTTCCATGTTCTCCCCGTGTCTGCGTGAGTTTCCTCAGGGGACTCCGGTTTCCTCCCACAGTCCAAAAACATGGAGGTCAGGTGAATTGGCTACTCTAAATTGTGCATGTGTGTGCATGTATGCATGTGTGTTCACCCAGCGATGGACTGGCGCCCTGTCCTGGGCTTAGTTGAATAGTGTAATGCCCTGCCCTGCGCCCAGTGAGGGGGTAGGGAACTAACCGCAACCCTGATAAGGATAAAGCGGGTGTGATAATGAATGAATGAATGAGTTGACTTGGCAATTGTCAAGAATTGTAGGCAAGTTTTTTTTTTATTCTAAAAGCAGAAACTGGAATACAAACCTGAAATAAAACTGAGACTGACGATGCTAAACACTAACGTTGAATGTAACAGTGACGAGATCAGATCCCGAACACCAGGAAAGGCTGTAATACATATATGCAGAGAAATCAGGGCAAGGACGGGACTGAAACACATGAGATACAAGTGAATACAATGACGTGAGATGTGATGTGGGCGGGGAACCAGGTGGAAACAAAAGCACATGGGATGAGACATGGACCAAAACACTGATAGCTATATCCTGTACAAGTAAAGCTACAAGAAGAAATACATTTTAAACCCACCCAGAGTGACTGCACTCTAGTGAGCACAATACACAAACATATCTGGAGCAGTGGGCAGCCACCTGCTGCAGCGCCTGGGTAGTAATTGGGGTTTAGGTGCCTTGCTCAAGTAAACTTCAGTCATGGATTTCTCTTGCTGATTCAAAGAATCAAAACCAATCACCTTTATACAGGGGTTAGACAATGAAACTGAAACACCTGTCATTTTAGTGTGGGAGGTTTCATAGCTAAATTGGACCAGTCTGCTGGCCAATCTTAATTAATTGCACATTGCATAAGTAAGAGCAGAGTGTGAAGGTTCAATTAGCAGGAGAGGGAGACCGACGGTGCTCGTGTAGGCTGGTGGCTAAGGAGGACAGGAGGACGGGCGTACGTGTATGGCACTGATAATATGAAAAGTAAAAGTAAAATGTATCTAACTTTCTTGCTCACTACCTTTTGCTACTTTATTGTCGCTTTCACTAGCACTTTCACTGGACAGCGGTCAAAGGTATTGACTGACCTCTTCTTCTACGCTAGCATCTAGGAGATGCTACGACCGCTGCGCCCCTAGTGGTTGGCATACTTGAACAAATTTACGCTACTCGTTACTTGGAATATTACTCGTTACCTGGAACAAAAATATTCCGAGATCTCGACTCGTTACCTGGAATACTCGTTAGTAGGGATGCTCGTAAGTAGGGTTACCACTGTACTAATAAATTCTTGTGGTCTAAAACCAGGTTTTTCAGTTTCATTGTCTAACCCCTGTATATATAATTTTTGCTCATTTGTCCCCTTCCAAATGTAGTAGTAGCCCATCCCATCCGTTAGGGGCCTCCCCCCATCACTTTGCACTGTCCCTGACTCTTGGAGGGTGAAGATATGCACACGTCTCCTCTGCTGCATGTGATACAGCCACCGCCTCTTTTCGAACTACCGCTTAATACACCTGTGACTGATTAAGACAATTAAGATTATTAAAATAATGTACTTTTAATGACAGTATCAGGAGTAAAAATTTACATTACTTTTCATGCTTGCTATCTGCTTCAGCTGTGGATTTTTCATATTGGCTCAAGGGATTGAACCAGCAACCTTTTGATCCCAAGCCCACAATCTCTATTCTGTAGGCCAGCTAAAATGAAAGCAAAACTGAATGAGAAAGTTCTGAATCTTGGGACTGTCCAAGCTAATAACCATTCTGAGCCTCCACCACAATAACCCCAGATTAGCCAAGTTCATTCAATTATTAGACATTAAATACAGATATTATCACTGATATATCAGAACCTCTTTTTCTACTCTATTTGAAAATGCCAGCTGCTCTTTGTGGACATTTCATGATTGAAATGGTCTAAAATGACTTGGAGAATACTCTTGTTAGATGAATGTACACTAAAGTCTCTGTTATGTTTAGTAGATAGGAGAGTAATGATAGTATTGTCAGCATTTGTAGGAGAAGGCAGGATGTAATTGCAAGCAGGTGGGCTTTTATTCAGCAAAAACAAAGCAAAAGAAAACTGACAGCCCAAAACCGAAGCATGCACATGAAGACAATGACAAGGTGAGAGTAGGGATGATGCTAAGGATGGCATAGATAGTGATATAGAAAACGAGACCAGACCAAGAACACAAGGAAAAGCGGGAAGCATATATAGAGCGTATTCAGGGCAAGTTACAGGTGAATATAGTTACAACAGGTGTGACATGGGTGAGGAACAAGGTGGAGATAATAGGTAAACACAAGCACATCTCATGAGACTTAACCAAAGGCACATAGAGGGAGAACAGAACAAGGTATGAACAGAAACTGAAACCTGACATGCATGTTTGGTGCTTTGCATAAGTACAGCATCACTGGGTTACTCAGAGTCATTCTGATGGATTTGGAACTAATGGATGTTTTAATCTATAGTACTTGTTTTGTTTGTGGGTCATATATTGTTTGCTTTATTTATGTATCTGAGCTACTATTCCCATATTGCAGAAAGTATTGTTCCTGTTTTGTATTGTTTTTTGTATGTTATGGCAGAGCAGATGTACCCTAATGTTGTTCATCTGTGAATACTTCATTCTCTAACATGGCACAGCAGAAACAGGCTTATAAACAGAATACATCTGCTAGTAATCAGGCTCAAATTCATCTCATTGCTTACCATAAGTATATTTTTTATGTGTTTTCTCTTCAATAAAGGCAAAGGAAAGGCAGGGGAGAAGGGAAAGCAGCTGTTTGCAGAAATGCAGGCTGCCCAATCTGGTGTTGTCAGCGTTTTGATGCTGTGGTGAAGTGAGGCGTTTGTCTGAGGCAGCGACCTCTGTCTTTCCATCCCATTAAGTCCCAAATTCTGCACAAATGTTGTTTTTCTTCAGGCAAACTGCAGCTGCATGTTACTGTTTACTGTGCACATTTGATGCTGTGTGTGTGTGTGCAGCTTATGAAGAGTCAAACTCACGTCATTACTAACATCTTTGACATCTCTTTCTCTCTCTCTCCCTCTCTCTCTCTCTCTCTCTCTCTCTCTCTTTCTCTCTCCCTCCCTCTCTCTCTCTCTCTCTCTCTCTCTTTCTCTCTCCCTCCCTCTCTCTCTCACACTCTCTCTCTCTCTCTGGACATTTTGACGGATGGTACGGATGATCTCTCACTTAGCTGAGAGTGATAGCTTGACTGCCATTCTTCAGATAGCAGTACAGGTCTTATATGAGTATACACCACTGCTGAAGTGACACCACTGTCATTGACTTTTACATTCTTTACAGTCGGGGGAATACGAGTACGTCCCCTCAGGCTATGACGAGTTAAGGACATGGAGTTGGCATATGGATAAGCAGGCTATGGTTAGCATGTGCTCAGCCTTTAGAGACCTTGCTGTGAAGTGCTTGCGTGGAGAACTAATTGTTGACATTGGGTAATTGTGCCCTGAAGGCCTGTCGTGTTTTATTCAGCTTCGTGATGAGCAATTGCATCAAAAGCCCTCCGGCTGCCTGAGCCAGAATGCAGTCAGATAGAAGCAGACAGAGAGAGAAATAGAGAGGTTATCTTTTCATGTTTTATATCACTGATTGTGCAGTTAAATCATAAGCATTTAATGTGACTCAAAGCGTATGTAGAAACTGCTTACACTTCAAAAGACACTTTTTCATGAATGACCATAAGTCGTTGCCTCTTTTCACTTTTACGTATTAATGACTACTGAACACACATCCACTTCCTGTTTACGCAGTTGTTTATCTGGGCCGTACAGAGGCATTAGCGAGCGTTAGCCATTAGCTGGTGTAAATTCTCTTCTCTCCATTGATTTCTAGTAGATATGGATTTCCTCTCTGTAAAGCGGCAGGCCTAAAATAAGCTTTTGTTCGGTAGGCCGGACGCGCGTGTAAATCTGCCTGTGACATTTTGATAGCCGGCCCGATGCACAGAGGAAAAGCAAATATCATTAGTAGAGGGCAGGATTAAAAACTGTCACTCAAAGTCACCATTATCGGCCAAACAAGCGCAAGATGCGCACAAGGAGTGGGCGAGCGAGGGCTTCGAGGCCTAGAGAGAGAGAAAGAGAGAGAGGAAGAGAGAGAGAGAGAGGGCGGGAAAGAGAGAAGCTGGAGAAAGAAAACGATGAACCCACGGGCTTGTCAGTCAGGGTCTCTTTTGGTAAACAGCGAGTCGTAAATATTTCAGCCGTCACAGCAGAGTGTCGACAGCTGTTCCCATCTGCATGTTAATGAAGGCAGAGGCGCTCAATGGCTCCCTTCAGCTCGGCTTTGCCACAGCTTCTCCTTTACTTCTCTCTGCCACCCCCCCGCCACCTCTCCCTCTGTGTCTCTTTTCCCTCTCTCCCACACTCAGATTCTCAGTCCCCTTCTCTGTGTCCCCCCTGTCTCCCACAGCACTGAGCTGGCATTGTGCTCCCAACACTCACCCCCACACATGCACAAACAACACTCAAACACTTGTTTTGCTGCGCTGAGGTCAGTGGGCTACAGTGTCTCTCTCCTTCTTCAAGGAGGGACAGGTGCTTGTGGGTGGAGGACTGATGCGATTGATGTTGAGGTCAAGTGAAGGAGACTGTTTATGATACACAGGGTTTTCTTACAGAGGGCCTTCTCATACACCTCCACATATCAGAGATTGCATAGTTAGGGTTTGGGTGCGGATTGCTACATGACCAAATCAAAGTCATTTATTCATTATTGATTTCAGAAGAATGTTTTTTAATCATTTTGAGACTATTCTGCTGCTCCAGATACTCAACCATCTATGGTAGAAGGGTGATGTAGGACAGTGACACCAGTTGTTTAGCTCAGTTATTGTGTCTCCAACAATTTGAAAACGGCATAGGAGATATTAGTCCATAAACAACCTCAATAAACACTATTAATCACTAGAATAGGAGATATTAGTCCATAAACAACCTCAATAAACACTATTAATCACTAGAATAGGAGATATTAGTCTATAAACAACCTCAATAAACACTATTATTCACTAGAAAATGAAATATGTGCAAGAACGTTTCAACTAGAGTATGCACATATCCATATATTCCTTCATCCAATGGTGCCTTGGGCAAAATATGTGCAAATCTGGTGGATTTGCAGCTGTAAAACACAGCAGAACAAAAGCCTATAAGCTCACTGTCAATAACTTGTGGGAGACACTAAACTTAGCTAAATTCAGTGATACTGTCCTTCATCATTTGTGGATTTTATCATAGTCTCAAATGACTAGAAAAAAGGGAATTTTGTGTTGTCATGGAAAACATTAAATTTAAACCCCAGTAGTCTGAGGGTATTTAAGACACTCTGATGTAGTCTGACAGGCCTTGACTTTAAAAATTACACTAAAAAATTACATCTAAAATTATGTTTTGTCCAAAGTGTTACACAGGATTTTGTTCAGCACAAACTCAGCAACAGTAGTGTCAAAACAGTAAAAGTGTCATAAATCTATATTTGGATTAAATCTGCTCTAAACTTAGACTTTTCAAAAACCTATTTTCAGATGTGCTGATTTATTGTGAATAAACATTTCTAGCCAAGACTTTTGAGCTCTGAACTGAATAAACAGGTGTTGGCTACACACTGCTCATGACAGTTTTTAGAAATTGTATGTGGTTTTATTTCTAAAGCTTAACAAATGTGAGTGTTTCACTCATTCAGTGGTTCCTCAACTGAATATTTATGGGATGAGTGTGAGGTGAGAAGTTCAAGTCACGTCAAAAACCTGTCTCTGCTTATTTAAGCTCCTCTCACAAATATCAAAAAATATATTTAGATTCAAGCTACATATATTTGAAAATTAGACCCTTTAAGGTTTCCATGTTATGTTTCATTTTGTTTGTAGTATAAAATCTTGCAGAGTTATATAAATGTTTTTTTGTTTTAATTTTGTCAATATGCCGCCAGCAGGAAAGCCGACTCCAGAGGGTTAAAGAGTGACCCAAACTTTTGAGCAGTAGTGACTGAATACATTTGAACCAAGCTCTTTTATTTGAGTCTACAATTTACTTCCTCAGTTTTGTAGCTATATAGCTTATATATTAGCCTAGGAATTAAGTCATTATTAGTCTTATTCAGTACATAGTAGGGATATGAGTACTAATGTTCATTAACTGTATAATATTAGTCACTATCTGATGATTCTTTTAATGTTGTTGCCACTCTATATTTATTAGAACATTTTACTTGAACATCTTCAAAAATTAGAACACTGTGTTCACTGCTCTGTGTTGTTTATCTGACTTACCTGTCCAGTGTGAGGTGTAGTTGGCCTTCTCAATAATTATTTCTATTATCTTTTTGTATATATAAACTCATATATGAGCTCATCTTCATATTATTTGAGGTACGTTACAGTACCTCATGAAAGTCAGAGATCCAGAATCTCAAATAATATTTAATTTTGAGTTTGAGTACATTACTATTCGGTATCAACATTATAACAAACAAATTTAAATATTCCACTTTACATGTAATGAATATACAATATATGACAGTTTATCTTTTTGAATAAAATTATGAACACATGAACTTTTTCACAATATTCTAATTTTAGGAGATAGGATAGTAGAGTCAAATTATTAACAGTTAGGTGTGGGACTGTACAGATAATATAAAAAAAAAATATTCAAAATATTATTTCTTTGAGGCTTGATTGATTATAACTTCCTGTAACTTGAAAATTTGAATAAGACAGATCTTCTTTACAAAACACTGCAGATGTCTGTAGGGAAATATGATTTTCATTTTTCTTCTGGAGTGTGATAAACTGTTATTGTTCCTGGTTTTCCCTGTAGTGAGTCACTCAGAGTTGACTCAAACTAACAGACTGTGATTGTTACTAGAGTTCTGGAGCTAATTGAATACTGCACAGTGTGTATGTTTGTGTGTGTGAACAGACTCTCTATGTTAACCCAACTGTCATCAGAAGCTGATGTAAGACCCCAGAGGTCACAGCGATATTTGACTGGTGTGGTCAAGCTTTCACTGTTTAGCACATTTTGTCTCCTCATGTGCAGCATATGACGTCATTAACTAAAGAAGCTCCCATAAAGGTTAAATGAAGCAACAAAAAGGGTTCTTTTGAGAAATATCATAGAAGATCCACTTCTGGCTCCATAAAGGTTTTTTTTTTTTTTATTGAAAGAACTATGTCACAAAGTTTGAGTGTGGAAAATGTATTTAAATATATACACTACCAAAAATTATAGGAAACATCAATTTTTCCAGCTTTATATAGACAAGTATTGAGTTTAATGTCTCATTGCACTCTGAAATCAATTTATAGACCAAAATGTGTCTAAACTTTGGACACAAGGTCACACCTTTGTCAGATATAACAGCTGAACACTCGTGACATTCTTTCTACAATAGACATCAAACATTTTTCAGACAGTTTTTAACAAATCCGCTGCAGAAGTTCACAGAAATGTTGGCACTTGTCGGTTTACTTTGCTTTTCACTTCATCCCAAATCAGCTGGATGGGGTTTAAATTTGGAGACTGTGCTGCCACTCCATGTTTTCAAGCTGACCATCTTGTTGTTGTTTTTTTCCTGAGGTAGTTCTGGCAGAGCTTGGACTTATGTTTTGGGTCATTGTCTTGCTGTAGGATGAACCCCTGACTAACTAGACACATACCAGAAACATTCTAAAACTTTTGACTGGTAACAGTCCACTGTATTTATTAAGACTTTCTTTCTGGATCTGGATACCCAAACCTTAGGGCTATATGAAATAAAAATAAAATGATGGTTTTGTAACTCTTCAAGTTCCATATTTGTGATACTAAAGGTCTGTATTTAACAGGACAAAGAAGTGCTCAGACATATGACTCCCTTGTGTATATCTTAGAAAATAAGAAAGACCTGAAGGTGCTTGTAAAAAAAAGGTAAAGAACAGAGTGAAAAGATTGGCCTGTAGGTGAATATAAAAAAGACAAAATACTGACAACAGGAAAGAAAACTATCGTTACCACTGATGGAGAAATTGTTGAAGTGGTGGACAGATTTTAAATACTTGGTTCAATCATTAACAAAATTGGATCCAGCAGTCACAGACTGACACTCAGCAGAACAACAATGAAGGAACTGGAAATGTTCACATGCAACCTTTTGTCTCTTCTAGATTAGAATTCTCTAGATTCTGGTCTATTCTGTGATTGTTTATGGATGTAAACACTGGGTAAAAAAAGCAGGACAGGAAGAATATTGATGCTTTTGAACTGTGGTGTTGGAGATTTTGAGAGAACCTTGGACAAATAAATGGACCCTCAACCAAATCTCAGCTTTTGTTATATTTTGTAAGATCTATTACACATTATAAGAAGAACCAGTTCATCTGAGACGACATTTGAAGGTAAAAGAAGAAGAAGACCAGATACAACATGGATGGATGGATGGATGGATACAATCAGAGGAATCATGACCAAGCCATTAAGAAACCAGAAGGCCCAAACAGAAGACAGGATGTTCTGGAGAAACACCATCCATATGGTCACAGTAGTCAAATTTATGGCACTTATGATAAAATATAATAATAATAATAATAATAATAATAATAATAATAATAATAATAATAATAATAATAATAATAATAATAATAACCTGTATATTTTTATACTAGAGATACAACAATGGCTGGAAACTCTTTGTGTGTATCACCATACTTGGCTAAAAAATCGGGTGCTTAAAATAATAATAATAAAGGTAAGGTAAGGAATAGGTACTTCTGCAGATCCAGGCTTTGTAAGAGACTGCTTGTCTAATTTTGACAGAATTTCTGTCCTCATAGAGACAGACAGTGTGATTGCATTCTAATTTGTGGCATACTGGGGATAACTTAGGATTGTTTTCTTGGCCTAAGTTGCTATTTAATGTGATATTGCAGTGATTTTCTTAAATGAGTCCATCTGATGCACTCTAGGGAAAGGAGGTTACAGCAGCAGAATACAGACCCCCGGAGCACTGATCTGTTCTTCTGCTTTTAAAAATGAAACGAGCTGCCTGCCTCATTTGATCTGAATGTGATATGGCTTCATTTGATTTGCTATCCAATGCAATTCCTGCTTCTATGTGTATGACTGTGCTGTGGCACAAAGCACTCGTTATCTGTGGTGTTATTTTTGATGGAGAGAAAAGGGGACTTTTTTGTGTGTGTGTGTCGCTTGACCATCTGCAGCATCCCTTTCATGAGATGGATTAATTATGAGCGATTAGCTGCTTCATCTTCAAAACCTTCTGCACTCGCAGAGCAACAGAGACATGCATATAGATTCACTAGCTTCTAAAACACACCTCTATGATTCTTGATTCTGTGGCATCAGACAGGAAAAGGCCTTATTATGAAGGGCCTCTGCTTTTCAAACCGCACTGACTGAACACCCCTGCAATGAATCAGTTTGTCATTAACAGCCCATAAAAATGTTTGCAAAGCCACTTCTGTAATCTGCTTTGTGCGCTTCCACAATAATCCGAGTTACAGATGTCGTAAATTCTGCTGGCATGAAACCCAATTAGGGCTGTATTAAATGTTGCATCCATTCCAAGCCTCGCGAGGGCGTATTATGCGGGAGATAATTGCTTTCTTTCGTGTAAGGAGACAGCGCCACTGTGCATCTTCCACAAAACAGGCGGACAACGCAGGCACAGATGCTGGGCAGGGATAAGAGGATGTGTGTACTTAATGAACTGTTGGTTCACATGTATAATCAATCAGTGAAGGTAATGAAGGGGGCCCAGTATCAAATCTGTTTGTTTTAGCTGCCCATGAAAAAAGAGCTGAAAGCAGACTCATTAAGCACACTGTCACATGCCAGAGAGGCATTTATGAAGCTGCCAGCTGAATAAGGGAAGAGAGAGATTAAAGAACGTAAAGTTTCCTTATACAGCATGTTCTAGTTAAGCTTAACAAAAATAAATAAATAAAAATAAACAAAACACTTTACTGTTATACCATATATCATATATTTACATATGATGTGTGTGTGTGTGTGTGTGTGTGTGTGTGTGTGTGTGTGTGTGTGTGTGTGTGTGTGTGTGTGTGTGTGTGTGTGAGTGCTCTGTACCACTCACCAGTGTCATCATTCTCCTCTGGCATTAATGTTCTGTGGAGCACCACTTTTATGCCATTGGGAGGCACTCAGCGTATGAGATGTCACATCCCACGAAGTTAGCAGTTGCTAAGGCGCTACATCCCTTAACATGGTATAGTATTATCATGCCCTTTTGGACATCAGTCAAATCACATCCCATGATAATTGTTTTACGCTCTATAACAACTGACTAGTGTGCTCATTTATTTATACGTGCAACAAACCCTGTCACATGACATCTCATGCCAACACCTGGGTAATATTCTGATAAGAAGTATGATTCTGCAGTAAAAGTTTTCTCACCCCAGACAGAGAAGAGTTAGACTGAAGAGGTGGAGACGGATTTTCAGTGCAGCACGACTGTGAGAGTTTGATAATCTGGAGCTGTAGAGAGACGCCTCCATCTCCCAGCAGCGCCTCCTCAGCACCATCCATTTCTTCAGACAGTTAGACACCTAATTGAAATTAGCGTCAGGTAAACAGCCGTCTGGGCTTTTGATGGCAATGAAAACAAACAGAGCTGGGCTGGGTGTGCTGTGGGAAAGGGTGCGTGCAGATACAGCCTGTTAGATCATTTCACAAACAGATGTGGAGCTCTCTCTCTCCTCTCCACCACCCGTCCCTCCTCTGCTCTCCCTGTCCCCAGCCTGTCTGTCCAACTCCTTCTGTACCTCTCTCATTCTCTCCTCTATGGTGGAGTGTAAGTGATGCTGAGTTGAATTTCATGCATTGGGTGTGTTATATCATCAGTATTGTATAGGCACTTTGAATGATCTTACTTAACATTGGTGTTTCAGAGACATTGGCTTTGTCTCCTTTAACTTATTTAAATCTGTTGAGTAGATGAGCAGTACAATAATCACAGTACAATGTTTCCTCAAGTAGAACTGAGTCTTCCTGTGCTTTTATATGCTATGTTTAATATGCTACTGGTCCTTTGTGTGCTGCCCGAACAGTTCTGACCTGCTGAGTCATGTACGCTACGAGACCTCTGAAGGAATCTTGTGGAAACTTTAGTACTAGATCATTTACATTATGTTGTGAAATTAATCTACTGCAGGGTGGACTGGTTGTTACAGTACATCCCACAGAAGCTCAGTCAGATTGAGATCTGAAACATCTGCAGGTCACTAATTGACTGGCATCCCACAGTTCTTGCTTGTTTTTGACAGGGTCAATTACTCCTACATCCAACATGTCAACTAGAAGAACAACATGATCTTCTAATTTAAATTTGACCTAAAAATCCCCATTATTTGCTTTGTTTGTACATGATGATGTCATCAATACACTCAATACACGCATTAGTGTATACTGAAATATGTACGAATATGAACTATATGTGAAACCTCCTGTCACAGCCTTGTCTCTGTCACAGTCTCATATCCACATGCTATTTGTTTATGTTTATGTCTTTGCCCTTATCTTGCCCTGGCTTGTCTCATCATTGTGCTCACCTGTATCTTGTGATTCCACAGCCCTGGTTCCCCATCTCATGTGAGATTATGTTTGGTTTATATGTTCCCTCATGTATCACAGTCTTTGTGGGTGATTGTATTGTCATCATGTTATCACAGCCAAGGATTTCTGTTATGTCTCCATGAGTTTATGATCACAATTCATAGCCAAAGTTTTGAGTTTTGAGTTTTATTTTGTTAGTAAACTTTTTAACACATACTTTATCCACCTCCACTCCTTGCTTCTGACACTATAGCAGCTGACCAAATACTCCACTTAAGGAAAGCCCTCAAATCCCCCCTATTGTTTACAGTTTAAAATCAGAGGTTAACACTTTGCCCTCATCGTAATTCAAATTGTAGAGCTTGTTAAAATATT
The DNA here is from genome assembly GCA_036984385.1 of Crenuchus spilurus. Taxonomy (NCBI): domain Eukaryota; kingdom Metazoa; phylum Chordata; class Actinopteri; order Characiformes; family Crenuchidae; genus Crenuchus; species Crenuchus spilurus. The sequence continues at coordinate 55,669 of BRDA01029907.1, read as the reverse complement.
AATAATAAATACCTTGCATGATATAACAACATAACTGACTTTTATAAATGGCTTTAACTTGGGCTAAGTGCATATATTTGTTATATCAATAGTGATAATCACTGTATGCTAAACCTGGGGTTCAAGGAGTTAAAGGATTGCAATATTATATTATATTATTAAAATATAAGTCCTTAACCAATCTCTAAAAGTATTTTTGTATGTTGTAGGCATATTGTGCTTGTCTGGGAGCTTGTCTGTCTCTGAATCTGAACTATGGCAGCTGTGAGAGCTAAAACAAATACTCAACTGGGGAGGAAAGTCCTCAAATTGCCCCCTACTGTTTACATGGAGGTTAACATTTTGCCCTGATTGTAAATCAATTTGAAAAGCTTGTTTATAGGTTAAAATATCATAAATATATTGCCTGATTGATCAAAAAGGGATGCAAAGGGGAATGTTTTTGTCTCTTTTTCAAGTAATTTCTGTAATCAAAGCATAAAAAGGCTCTTAGGTGTAATTTACATATAAAAAATGTGAGCACTAAGAGATCACAGAAATTGCCTCTTTTTACCTCCATATTAAAAGGTTAAAATGCCTAGTAACAGAGTGTTTCTCTGTTCATCTGCTCTATCTGATCATAGGCAGGATCAGATGAGATCATCTCTATTTATTCTGATCTGTAAAAAAGGGTCAAGGCTTACGGGGAGTAAAGACGTGAATAAAAGATGATGAAGACCAGCTCTGTGAACCAACATGGCAGCTTTAAATCTAATGCCCTGAACTTGACGTCTGCTTTTATTCAAGCTGGATTTCAACAATGCTCTTTCCAAAAATGACAGATTGCTACTTCTTTTAAACAGAACGGCTTACTCTCCAGAGAAGAAAAGAGAAAAGACACTGACTGAAGTGTTCACAGTTGTGATTGTGCTGTCCTCACAATCATCGAGCACCAACACAATCAAAGAAAGAAAATGATGATAAAGGTCTTCAAGGAGAATTCAACAGACATATTCATGCTATGAAATCACAGAGGAGTGAGTCTGAGCAGCAGATGAGAACAAAACAAAAACAAAAAAACAAGCAGGATAACTTTCAGAAAGAACAAGAATAAGATATATAGTTAATAGTTTGTTATTCCCTTAAGTGGTTCTCATAACCACATCATTGCACATTAGATTATACAGTGCCTTGCCAAAGTATTCATCCCTCTTGGCTTTTTACCTATTTTGTTACATTACAACTGCATTTTCTTTTTTTATCTGAATTGTACGTGATGTAGCTACACAAAATAGTGCAACTTGGTGAAGTGAAATGAGATAATAATATAATACACTGTATATATATATATATATACATTTTGTGTAAAAAAAAAAAAAAAAAACAGAAACATGGCATGTGCATATATGTATTCATTTCCTTTGCTATGAAGCCCCCTAAAAAGTTTTGGTGGAAGCAATTACCTTCACAGGTTTAGTGAAATGAAATCCAGAGGCTGCAACACCATTAAGTCAGAGACACCATTAATCAAACAACACCATAAAGGCCAAGCAGATCTCTAAACAAGTAAGGGACAAAGTTGTTGAGAAGTCCAAGTCAGTGTTGGGTTATAAAATAATATAAAAATCTTTGATGATCATAAAATGGAAAGAACATGGTAACACAACAAACCTGGCAAGAGATAGCGGCCCACCAAAACTGTCAGATTGGGCAAGGAGGGAATTAATCAGAGAGGCAGCACACTGACAAAAGGTAACCCTGAAGGAACTGCAGAGCTCCTAAGCAGAGACTGGAATATCTGTCCATATAAATACAATAAGCCATACACTCCATAAAGCTGGGCTTTAGGAAGAATGGCCAGAAAAAAAAGCCTTTACTTACAGACAAAAGTATGAAGAGTCATTTTGAGTTTGCCAAAAGGCATGTGGGAGACTCCCCAAATGTACAAAGGAAGGTGCTCTGGTCAGATGAGACAAAAATTTAACTTTTCCAGCCACCAAGAAAAACACTTTGTCAGGCGCAAAACCAACACATCTCATCACCCCAAAACCACCATCTCAAGTCAAAGCCCAGACCTTAATCCAATTGAGAATCTATGGTCTGACTTGAAGATTGCTGTTCACCAGCAGAAACTGTCTAACTTGAAGGAGCTTGAGCAGTTTTGCCTTGAGGAATGTGCAAAAATCCCAGTGACAAGATGTGGCAAGCTCATAAAGACTTATTTAAAGTGGTTTGCAGCTGTAATTGTCACAAAAAGCAGCTCTATGAAGTACTAACTGTAGGGGGGGAATAGTTATGCACACTGAAGTTTTCTGTTATTTTGTCTTTTTTGTTATTTGCTTCACAGTTATTTGCTTCAAAGTTGTAGGCATTTTCTGTAAATGAAATGATGCAAACCTTCAAATAAACCATTTTAATTCCAAAAACATGAAAAAAAAACATGAAAACATGAAAAATGCCAAGGGTTGTGAAAACTTCCACAAGGCACTGTAGACTTCTGTCTTCTTCTTATTATTTTTTTGCTGGATTTTCTCCACTGACGTATCTTGTTCTGCAGTTTTTGATATATATCAACCCTGTTCCAACTCAATATTCTTTTGATTGTGTGATGTGGAATTACGATTTGATTGGATGTTTTGTTTACAAGTAGAAATTGTTTTTTGTGGATTTTTCCCATAGGAATGATTGGGTTGAAAAAGTGGCACCTTTCAAAAGTACCAGTGATACAAATACACTTTAACACCCCTCCAAACCACAATGACTACCACTGCAATGATTGTCAACACCTGAGCAACTGCCTGAGACACCATAGCAGCCACATAGCAACAGCCTATCAACCAATTAGCATTCATATAGCAAATATTTAGCAAGCACATAGCTATTTAGCAACTACATAGTAACCACACAGCAGCAGCCTAGCAACCACTTGGTAAGTCTAGCAAACAGTTAGTAACAGCCTAGCAACCACATATTAACTATTTAGCATCCACACAGCAACTACTTAGCATCCCCATAGCAAACACTTATCAACCATGTAGCAACAGCCTAGCAACCACTTAGCAGTCACATCACATCAAAGTAAACTGGAGTTAATGTGTTGCTTTATTCATCACTGCAATACTAATATAGCCAAAAAATACAAAATGCAAATAAGCCCTTTAGCCAATTAGTAAAGGTCATTTTTTGTATGCTGTAGTCATCTTGACCAATCTCAAATGTTCCACATGACCTTGTCTGTGACTTTGGGCAAATTGAGGTACTACAATGAATGTAAGTCAGTCAAAAGCATCACTGCCATGTCTTCACTTATTTGTTTTAATTAATGGTAATGACATTGCTTTGAATATTTAGTCATAATTTGCACATTTGTATTACTCACTTAAAATGAACCTTAAAGAGCTCTTCCTTTATAACAGTGCATTTGATTATACAAAGTATATGAGTGAGCAAAGTAAGCATCATCAGAATAACTATTTTCATTATATGAAAACAGAGGTTATGTTAATTCAATGTCTCTATGCTGTTGGTGAATTTATTTGACATGTAAAGAATGTGCTCTAACAAAGGCAAACCATTTGAACAAGAAAACACATGAACAGGAATATAAGTCATACATTAGTCATGTTTTTATTGTTAGTTTAATTAAATGAAAGAATAATAAGTGCTTAAGAACTCAAACTGCACACTGAAAGTGTGAGCACGCTCATAGTACATTCAGTCATAATCATATTAATAGCCTATAAAATATGGTAATACTGTATTAACAATTATAATATTAGACTATAATAATTAATATATCAATATGTTGTAATGCAATGCAATTATAATGATTTATTGCAATATAATCTTAAATTACTTTCACATTATAGATAAAAGTGAGCTTTAAAAGGCAACACACAAATACACATTGGTTTCAGTAAATTATGCAGACATTACATAGACTTTCATTCATTTCCCGAAGGCTTACCCAAACCTTAACCATAACTACTGTAAGCCTAACCTTAACCATTACTCCAACCAGAAGATGTAAAGATATGACAAGAACATTCCCCCCAACATGAGTGTGTAAACAGGATTTGGTCCCAACAACATTGCATAAACCTGTTCCACACACACACACTGTGTTACCTTTCTACAGAGCAGTCGAGCAAAACTGACCTCCTGCATGTGCAGACCATCACATTGATGTGGAGAGGGCACATCACACTGAGAAACAACAGGCGAAACAAGCCTCAAGCCGTCAACTAAATGACTAAACTCTATAAGATAAACAGAGCATCCTATAAAACAGACTGACATACCAGTGATCCATTACATATACTTCTCCCAGGTCAAACAGGATTTGTGCCAAGGAATATCACAAAGCAGGCCACCATCATGGTAGCATTCTGAGTCAGCAATATTAGAAATACCACCAACACTGTTATTAATTAAATTAATATTCATTCTATTAATGTTCATTGGACAATAACATTCTTTTCGGAAACACACACACACACACACACACACACACACACACACACACACACATACATACACACAAATGTTGGGCAGCCCTATCCATTATACCCTGGGAGCAGTTGGGAATTAAGTGCCTTGCTCAAGAGCACTTCAGTCATGACGTGCCTGGAGATTAAACAAGCAACCTTCTGGTCACAAAACCAGATCCCTAACCACCAGGCCAACAGTAGACTGTTACTTTAGTTTGTTACATTAATTATTTAAATGTTTTTAAATCAGTATACCTAATCATGTTCACACTCATTGGCATATTTTTGCTGATTTAAATAAAAATGCAAATTTTAGTTACTGTTATATAGTTGGGCTACAAATTGTACAGTAAAATATGTAGGAAACATGCAATGTTTACAGTTGGATGATGTGATATTTTTATATTGAAAATGCAAAACATGTAATTAGATGCTCTGTGATCATTCTGATTTAACAACTAAGAGACTTAAGGTCTGAAATAACAATCAACAGTGTTAAAAATTAAGTTAATCACAAAAAAATCCAACACAACTTGTTGATTCTGGACACCTGTTGTTCATGTATTAGGACGTCACCTTTTCTCCAAGCAGTATGATGATTATAAGCAGTTGCAAATGTAAAAAGAGTTTATTTAAATAATTTCCGATTTTGCAAAATTAAAACTGATATGTACAACAGAACTGAATAGTGTCCCAGAAAACACATTCATATTATTTGTAAATAATTGTAAAATGGGAACTTCTAGAAGGAAATTATGGCCTTTAATATTCTGGAATATTTCTATTGGCCTCTTTATTGTGAAATTTACATATAATTATATCCAATTACATAATCAATAATTATATGAAACTTACATATAATGTAAAATTCAACATTTCAATTTCAAATTATGTCAAAGGATGTTAAAAGTAAAAAAAAAAAAAAACATCTCTGACAGTGACAACAGGTTCCTAAGATAAATTATGCTTTAAAGCTAAAGTGGTTGTAATGAGTAAATGACTAGGTTTGTATCTTATACCATGTAGTTTGTAATAGCACTGGATGTTAGCTGAAGATAAAATGTTGTCTTGAAAGTGTAAGATGTAAACTGGTTGTTTTATGTCTGTTTTGTTTTGTTTGGTACATCAGAAGTGCCCTTTGAGTGTTGTGTTGTTTGTCCTGGCTTTAGAACCATTGGCACCAACTGCTTGGCAATCCCATGACACAAAGCCAATAGCAATTACGGCCTCCAGACACTCAATCACCTTGTTTGTTGATTACATTCTCTTCTTACTCTCCAGTGGCTCTTCTGTTGCTAATGTGTTACCACTCTTTTCAAAATATACTCAAATCTCAAAGAAAAGTGAAAGAAATATGGCCTTTATTTCCCTGGAAGTCAGCATTCTCACTCATTATTCCTTTCACGTAAATGAGGGAGGGTTTCATATATCCAGGTCTTAATCATTTCCTGACTGTACTGGATGTGGGTAGATGACTAGAAGTTGGGTTTGCATGAATTTCTTTCAGTCACTACCTATTATTTTTGTTGCACTCTTATGCAGTCTTATTATGTCCTGAGGAACATTTGATGTGAGCTCTACAAGTCCAGATAAATGATAAGTCCCTGACCCCTGAAGAAAAATGGAAGCAATATTCATTAAACTGTTATGGCTTTAGGATATCTTCTTTCTGTGTGATAAATCTAATGTACATTCTATTGAACTCAAGATCATTGTGAATCACTCTTTAAGAACATCAAGATCCTGTGAAAAATATATTACAGCCATAAAATTTCCAGGCTTATTGCATTCTTAGGCTTATGAGTATGCACTATTGTGTATTTTTGAGTATCTGGCAAAAAAGTGAGGGCTTTAATTGTCTATGATGAGTTTATCTTTTTATGTATGTTCTAGCACAATGACTGTATAAGTAAGGAGACAACATTGTCTATAAAAGTGTGGCAATCATAGGTCTAGGGCCCCTTCTGGCTGTCTGCAGTATGATGTGTCAAAAATAGTCTGAAAAAAAACAAAACTTTTACGTTTATGGCATTTGACAGATGCTCTTATCGAGAGTGATGTACAACAGTGTTTTGTTTCCATTAAGAGAATTATCTCAGCTAGTACAGACAGGTTAGAGTTCAAACTACTCTGCAGTCCACACACTGTTAGAACAAAACCTTTAGTAATACCTAGAAAGAAGGAAAGATACACAATTATACACAATATAAGAGCATTACAATTTATTACAATAAGAGTTTTAAACTCTTTGTTCGCTTAAGTGCTCCACAAAGAGATGGTCTTCAGTCTGTGTTTGAAGACTGTGAGAGGCTCTGCTGTTTGAACAACCAGTGGGAATTTGTTCCACCACCTGGGTGCCAGGACAGAGAAGAGTCTTGATGTTAGTCTTCCAGGTATCTTGAAGGATGGTGGGTAAAGCTGAGCTGTACTAGAAGCTCGAAGGATTTGAGGTGCAGCTCAAGACCACCACCTATGAAACTTTACCCATGAGTGGTTTTAATGCAAAATTAAGAGTGAAGTGGCTATAGTTACTGATGCCTGCATTGTCACCATAGAAACACAAAAAGATCACAAGAAGATCTGATCACTTGCAAATAACAATGTGGACAGTCATCTCAGGAGATTGGATTTGAGAAAGAAATCCACTTTACCTACAGTTTGCCGGTAGCTTTAGATCTTGGGTTAGTTTTAGCTTTTGAAGGAGAGGGTTTAGACATAAGTTAGAAAGGATGTTTTGCTGAACCTGTCTTGCTGTAAGTCAGCCAAAAGTATGGGTCTCTGTATTATTTGGCATCGGTCTCTGCAAATTTCAATTACTCTTTAAACAGTTATGTTCTTCTTTTGACGTGTGTGTGCTGGCAGCAGGGCAATAGTTAAACTGGCACAGAGGGAACTGAAGCTTTAGCATGTTTGATTAATTTCAACCAAATTAACGACTGTCAGAAAGGGGCGGGACTACCAAATGATGCAGGAGGTACAACCAAAAGAAGAGGCGGGCTGACTTTGACTCTACTGCACACACTTTGATAAAATGCCAGAGGTAGTTGCACCCATTACTGACACAAATGTACAAATGCACACACTGTATCCTCCCACTTAGCCCCAAGCATGTCTAGTCCTGTAAAAAGTACTGCAAAAGGATAGGACTCTAGAGCAGATAAACATGAACCTATTGGCATCAGAACTAACTCCAGGTGTGGTCTAGAGTAGTAAAAAGCTGTCCATTTTCTCTGGGATGATGGTGCTCCACCCTATACTTTTGTGATGAGGTGCAGTTGCGGTCATCCACATCCTGGCCTCACTAATAGAGTTGTTTCTAAATGCAATCAAATCTTCACAGCATGCATCAAAAATTTTGCAGAAAGCCTTCCCTGTACAGTACAAAGTAATATCCTTGTTTTCAGAAGAACCAACAAATGAGCAGGTCTCTCAATGCTTTTGTCCACTTAGTTTACTGTACATAGCTTATGATGTCTGCTGCACATTATTCACACTCTTCACAGTATTATATGCTACAGATTACATCACTGAAAAACACATTTGCAAATAGTTACTGCTAATAAGCACTGTTTAGCTTATTGCCCCTCAATCTGGACCTCCTGTCATTTGTTTAGATTATTGTCTGTATTTATTGTCACCCATTGGTTTTGTAGTGCTGTCACTTATGCTGCTATTTTGTGTGAAATGTATCACTGTGTTCTGGACTGACTATATTTGGTTCCTAACTCAAGACATGGCTGTAATGAGAAGGAGTGACAAAGTTTGACCTGACTTGACTCAACCTCACTTACTTAAATGGCTTCCGAGACAAATCTTGTGGAAATGGTTTCACAAGAAACTGTCTGAGTGGAACAAATTGGGTTAACATTTATCATCATCATTACATCATCATAATTGAGGTCTAAACACATGCATTCAAGTACACAGGGGGTGAATCCACAGAATATATTGGAACAACAACTAGAGTAAGAAACTAGAAACTGGAGACTCGGATTTACAAGGAGTAGGATACATTGAGTCCTGCCGGGTAAAATGTGACAATTTTTACACGTTCAAGTAGAACATGCATTTGGTCAATTTTTCATATTCTTATAGCAACATCATTTATCAATTTTGACAGTGTTTGGACAGATATTTCTCTAGATCCATCTGAAGAAGAGCAATTTGATATCTGCGTTGTAAGTACAGAATTTACACCAATATATATACATTTTTTAACTCCTCCTTGGTGGATGTAATATAGCACAGTTCTGAAGCATGTAATTAACAAAGAGTAAAGTCTTTTAGTTGTAATGCAATGTTACAACTTATCCCCTCAATAGAACGAATGGTCTAAGAACGAATACATACAGTTACTTTCAGTTACACTTTTATAGCAGTCTTCACATTTTGACATTTGGGAATGACATTAGAGAATCACCTCAACCACCACCTATGGTCAGCATCCACCTGGATGATGTGACAGCAGTCCTTCCACACCAGAACACATTAGCTATTAAGCAGAAAGGTGAGTAGAGAAAGTAAGATTGTTTTTGAAGATGAAGATCATTAATAGTGGAAAATTTAGTCAGGACATCGGGGTAACTCCCCTGCTGTTTTAGAGGAAATGACCAGAGAACTTTTCTTGACCTCAGAGAATTTGGACCTCATTTTCTTCAGTTCCTCAGTACTCCTCAGCTTCAGTGATGCAGTAGTCAGCAGTTAGGTGATTTCCTTCTCGGCAATGGTGTTTTGAATCTAAGTAGCAGCATCTTCAATTCTTAGTTCTTGTTTAACCCCATCTGATACCCTACTATCTACAGTTGATTCCAACCAGGTTGCCTGTAGCTCCATGTTTTTTTTCCACAAATGTGGCAGTAATGCTTCTTTCTGCCTGGACTCTCAGATGCCATGTTACAAAAACAACATAGGACTGTACTGAATAATGCATTGATTTGCAAATATCATAGGCCCATATTTTATTCACAATAGAACACAGAACACATATCAGCTGGTGAAAGTGATGCATTTTCCCATTTTATGAAATAAATATTAACTCATTTAGAACTTGATGGCGGCAACACTTCTCAAAAAAGTTGGGACGGGGCAGCCAAAGGCTGGAAAATAAATGAAAGAGCTAGAGGAGCGATTGCAACTAAGTCACATGACTGGGTATAAAAAGAGTCTCAACATAAAATTGTATAGAAAAAAATGAATATCCTATCTACAGTATCATCACAAGGTTTAGAGAATCTGGAGAAATCAAGTGTGCAAAGGACTATTATGACAATTAATATTGATACTTGTGATCTTTAGGCCCTCAAAGGGTACTGCATTAAAAACCAGGCATGATTGTGTATTGGAAATTACTGCATGGGCTTAGGAACACTTCTAGAAACCATTGTCTGTGAAAACAGTACAATCCACACAAGCAAGTATCATGCAAGCAAGAAGCTATATGTCAACATAATCCAGAAATGCCACAAACTTCTCTGAGCCAAAGCTAATTTAAATGGACTGTTTTTGGTTAGAACATTTTGTATTCTTTTTGGAAACCACAGATGTTGTATTCTGTGGTCTCAAGAGGGGAGGGACCATCCAGATTGTTATCAGTGCAGTTCAAAAGCCATTGATGGTATGGCGTTACATTAGTGCCTATGGCATGGGCAGTTTACCCATCTGGAAAGGCACTATCAATGCTAACCAGTATGTAGGGATTTTAAAACCACATATGGTTTTATCTAAACAACATCTATTTCATGGATGATATTGTATATAAGTCAGTGCTAAACTAACATGGCTTTGCAGAAGAAGAGTAAGGGTGCTGAACTGGCCTGCCTGCTGTCCAGAGAACATTCCTCTCCCAAAACCCCAGCATTTGGTCTCTTTTCTTCCCAGATGTTGTTAAAAGAAGAGGTAATGTTACACAGTGGTATAAATGGCCCTGTCCCAACTTTTTTTGAGATGAGTTGCTGCCATCAAATTCTAAATTAATTATATATTTTTTTAATGAAATGGTAAAATAATGTCTCACTTTCAACATCATGAATGTGTTTTATGCCCTATCATGAATAAAATATGGTGCTATGAGATTTGGAGTACCTAGTAGCTCAATGTTATATGTTGATTTTCATGTGTATGTTGTAGTGCTGTGTGATCATAATCACAGCCTCAAATGTACATTTATTGACTTTACTGATTTATTGGTCTATTATTCTATCACACACTCCTGATCTGTCATTATTGTCTAGATGGATTTCTAGTCTGCTGTTTCAACCTGTTTATGAGAATCAAATTGAACTTGTCAGTGTCACAACATAGTCTTGGATGTTATCTTTATAGGAGAACAAAAATCTTTCACTGTACATTAACGTAACTAGAGGCATTTTGGCAATTTCTGTGTACATAACACATAAAGCATAAATAATTAAAAAATGTAAACCCAAAACCAAAAGAAAGTTCAGATTATCTGATAGACAACAAGACTAGACTATCAAAGTCTGTATTTGTATTATCTCTGTAGAAACTGACTTTAATCACACCTTCCCTTTACAAAATCAGTAATTCACCAAAAATGAGTATAAAGGACTTTATGCTGAAATATTGTCCTTTAAATGGACCTTTATTTTACAACCATCATGACAACCTTTCAAAGCACTATTACACTCCTGAGAGTCAGATATGAATCATGTTCTTGAGCGGTGAAAGCAGCCTTCTGGAGTTCACAACTCTTTGAAATCGAAGCATCAGAAATATCTGACAGGCAGTGTTTACTAGTGTATCGTAATGCTTTTTGCCTGAGAGGGAGATGAGTAGTTTGTGAGTTGATGAAAAAGCCCTGGCATTTAGCACAGTAAACACATTCATCACCAGAGACAGATAATTATCTCTTTAATTCCACAGCCGTGTGAGGCCTCCCGCGCAGGTTGTCATAGACATTAGAGTGCAGATAGAGGAGAATGCGAATTGTCTTGAAAGAGGCCGTGTGGCTTGTTGCTTTCTGCTTGTTCAAATAACCTTGTTCACTCAGAGTTGTCATTGGAGCTCTTTAATTAAAAGAGGGTAAAAAGAATGGGATGCAGTACAGAAAGAAGGATGATGAATGAGAGAGAGAGCATCCAATAGAAACAACAAGAAGGCGTATTACTTAGATCTTTTCTCCGTTCTGCTTACAATCTCTCTCTCTTTCTCTCTCTCTCTCTCTCTCTCTCTCTCTCTCTCTCTCTCTCTCTCTCTCTCTCTCTCTCTCTCTTTCTGTCTCTCTCTCTCTCTGTAGTTCTATTTTACTGACTCTCCCTCTGTCTTTCTCTGTCTTTATCTATCTTTGTGTCTCTTTCTCTGTCTATCTCACACACACTCTCTCCTTCTCTCTCTCTCTCTCTCTCTCTCTCTCTCTCTCTCTTGTCTTTATCCGTCTCTATCTATCTTTCTTTCTCTCTCTCTCTCTCTCTCTTTCTCTCTCTCTCTCTCTCTCTCTCTCTCTCTCTCTCACTCTCTCTCTTTCTCTCTCCCTCTCTCTCTCTCCCTCTCTCTCTTACTTTCTCTCTCTCTCTCTCTTTCTCTCTCTCCCTCTCTCTCTCTCTTTCTCTCTCACAGACACACACTCTCACACACACTCTATCTGTCTCTTTCTCTGTGTTTCTATCTATTTCTGTCTCTTTCTGTCTCCCTCTCAGTCATTTTATCTTGATGTCTCTCTCTCTCTCTGTCTTTCTCTCTTTCTCTCTCTCTCTCTCTCTCTTTCTTTCTATCTATCTCTGCCTATTTCTGTCTCTCTGTTGTTTTCTCTTGTTCTCTCTAAAGTTTTTTCTCTTGTGCTCTCTCTTTCTTTCTCTCTCTATCTCACTCTGTTTCTTTCTCTCTCTCTCTCTGTCATTTTCTCTAGTTCTCTCTATCTTTTCTCACTCTCTCTCTCTCCCTCTCCCTGTCTATTTATGTCTCTAATTCTATATCTCTCTTAGTCCCTCTCTCTCTCTCTCTCCCTTGCTCTGTCCATTTCTCATTTCTTTCTCTCTCCCTCTGTCTCTGTCTATTTCTGTCTCTCTCTCAGTCTCTCTCTCTCCCTCTCGCTCTGTCCATTTCTCTCATTTCTTTTTCTCTCCCTCTCTCTCTATTTCTGTCTCTCTCTCTCAGACTCTCTCTCTCTTCTCTCTCAGATTCTCTCTCTCTGTGTCTCTTTCTCTGTCACTCTGTCTCTCTCTCTCTCTCTCCCTCTCTGTCATTTTCTCCTGTTCTCTCTATCTTTTCTCACTCTCTCTCTCCCTCTCCCTGTCTATTTATGTCTCTATTTCTATCTCTCTCTTAGTCTCTCTCTCTCTCTCTCTCTCCCTTGCTCTGTCTATTTCTCATTTCTTTCTCTCTCCCTCTGTCTCTCTATCTATTTCTGTCTCTCTCTCAGTCTCTCTCCCTCTCGCTCTGTCCATTTCTCTCATTTCTTTCTCTCTCCCTCTCTCTCTGTTTCCGTCTCTCTCTCAGACTCTCTCCCTCTCTCTCTCTCTTTCTCTCTCCCTCTCTCTCTCTCTCTCTCTCTCTCTCTCTCTCTCTCTCTCTCTCTCTCTTAGAAATGCATCATTATAAATGCAGTAAGTGATGTTTTTTTTTTTTTGTCAGACATGCCCAAGCTCTCAGATATGCAGCACAATTATTTCTCCTTTCAGCTCTGCTGACCTAATGAAAGTGTAAAGCGGGCCTTTTTATCATTATCATTGTGTGTTCGGGGCTCAAGAACAAAAAACAATTGATAGTGTTTACATTCTAACACCAGTTTTAGTTTCCTAACTCAGGTAGAACAAAAAGACCACATCTTTCCATGTTTCACTGTATTTGAATATGCTGGCTGTGTTAAAATGTGTCAATATTTCATGATTAATGAACCAATGTTTTGAAAGTCAAAATGTTCAGTTTTGGCATAACGAAAGGTTAATAATGACCATAATAAAAGGTTTTCTTATAACAGTAACACACATATCAAGGTGAACATTTTTCTACATTTTAACCCACACACACACATATCACGTCCATGCACACATACAGTCATTACTGTGAATGCAGAGGCAGCTGAAGAGCACCACCTCTCTACAGTGACTGAGCTATTGCTACGTGGTGTGTAGAGAGCTGTGGTGACTAAGAAAATCTGACTACTTCAAAAGTGCGTGACTCAACCTGCCGTTCCCCAGCACCACAGTGTCACAGCTTCAGCTGTTTCTTATGTAGTTAACTTCTGTTAGAACAGAGGTCATCAATTCAGCACTCAAGGACCTTCAGCCAGTTTACGTTTCTGCTGTGCTCGAGCTGTCAGCGCATCAGAGCTTGCTGTAGACACCGGCAGTCCAATTCATTAAGAGATGGAACGTGTGGGCTGACTCTCGGTGTCCTCGAGAACTGTGCTCAAGAACCCCGCAATAGAATAATGAACCACTTAACATGTAAAGTGCCGTTCTCTGCTCACATTAATGACTTTAATGCCAAAACAATCAGATGTTTTACATGCCATGCTTTATCCTCACACTGACGTAGCCATTAATCAGGCTGTGAAAGAGCTTTGAAAAGTTTGTGTCACTCTTAACAGTGTGACACATTGTGTGGAGAAGTGGTTTAATATGAGTCAATAGCTGCACTCTGTGCTGTTACTGAACCACTCCTGATAAATAAACACCTCAGTATCACTACAAGACAATCATCATGCAGTGTGGTGAGTTGTGAACCTGGAAAATTATCAACAGTATCAGTTTTAAAATTCAGACAACCTTTAATGTACAGTGCCACATTCAAAGAGTAGAATATTGTCTAAATGTGTGTTCATAATTTATTTTTAAAAAATGTAATTTTTTAAATATTCATATAAAATATATATGTTTCATATTTTATATGCATTACAGATAAAGTGACATATATTACAAGCCTTTTTAAATATCAATTAGTTTGGCTTAAAATCAGAAATCCATAATCTCAAACTATTAGAATATTTCATTTTGAGTTTGAGTAAAATACTATTCAAACAGCATCAACATTGAAATATCACTTTATTTGCAGTGAATGTAACATAAAGGTCAGTTTATGACATTCTGAACAAATTTATAACTATCAACTTTTATACAATATTCAAATTTTGAGAGATGAACTAGTTAACCAATGTTTTTGAGTTAATCAACACGTAGACAATATTTTTTAACCAAATTTGGTCTCATACACATAATGTTGTAAGCAGAACTTAAGACATGCTAATTTTGTAATTGAACATATTCTGTACAAATAAATATACAAATAATTATTTTATTATATAAAATTATAATAAACATCTATTGTTTATAATATTGTAATAACATATTACATGACATACATACATATATCTGCAGTAAAGGTTTAAAAATATATATCAGAAAAGTTTGGACACACTTTCTGGACATTCAGTAGTATCTCATGATTTAAGTGATTTCTCATGTTCTGCATTGTAGATTAATACTAAAGTCATCCAAACTATAAAGAAATACATATATAATTACTTAGTAAACAAACAACTGTTAAACAAACCAGAATATGTTTATATTTTACATTCTTCAAAGTAGACACCTCTTGCTTCGATGACAGCTTCAAGAGCTTTATTTATTCTTGCCCTATCTCTCTCTCTCTC
>BRDA01029907.1:0-40581 GCA_036984385.1 Crenuchus spilurus | reverse complement strand
TATATATATATATATATATATATATATATATATATATATATATATATATATATATATATATATATATATATATTATATATTATATATGTATTACAAACTTTTGCTATTAATTATTGGTTTTCAACAGTTCATGCTTATTTTTAACAGTTAATATATTGCACAAAAAGTAACTGTAAAAATATTCTATTTTAATTTTCCTAGATTTTTTTTTGCAAAATGGGAAAAACAAATATGCAAATAATAAATTATATATACTAGTGCATCTCCAAAAATGTGTATACAAATTCAAACAGGTAAATTATCACATATTTATGGTCATTGCATGTAAAGTGACATTTCAAGCCTTTTTTTTTATGTTGATACTATTCAGTAATTTACTCAAACTCTGAAATAATGTAACTGAAATATTCTAATCATTTGAGATTCTGGAGTTCTGATTTTTATGAGCTATACAACAGCTAAATAAAAAAAAAGCTTTAAATATGTCACTTTATGTGTAATGAATATAAAACATGACAGTCTCCAGTGAAGTTTTTTTTTTTTATTAAATATATACATACATTTATTCTCGTTTTCTGATAGACTGTATATGCATTATAAGAGGAACTGCAGCTATATAGAGAATATAACCACTGGAGGCTGTGATAGCCCACTCAGTGCATGTTGACATAACTACTTCCAGAGGGCTGGAGAGGCTGTATAATGTAAACCATAGTTATCACATTAAAAGCACTTAAATGCTTGGGTTGACACAGCTGTCTGAGGGCAGAGGGTTTAAGTCTTGTCTTATGAATGCCAAGAGCTATAGAGAATGCAAGCCCATGCCCGAGCTTGGGAACAGTAGCTTCAGCTTTAATGTTAAGTCTCCATTTATTATACTGTACTGTGTGTGAAAAGCATGAGGTGCTTTTCTTCCTTCACCCACTCGTTTACCCAGGAGCCTCCACACTGAACATACACAACACAGCTTAGGCATGAAGAGTGTGTGTGTGTGTGTGTGTGTGTGTGTGTGTGTGTGTGTGTGTGTGTGTGTGTGTGTGTGTGTGTGTGCGTGTGTGTGTGCGTGTGTGTGTGTGTTTGTGTGTGTTTAAGTGTTTAACATTCTGGGCTTTATTAATGCTCCCTGGTATACATGGCCTCTAATGAAACAAAGCCAGCCAAACAGCAGTGTTAAAGCTCAGCCACATCCACCAACACTATTCCTCGTCCCAATCCCATGAAACAGAATGCTGGGTCTGTTCCGCTGGAAATCAGCCTGAGCTCGCAGGAAGCGGATCACACAGTGCAGTGATTCCTGCAGTGAAACAGTGCTCATGGATGGCTGCTCATAGATGTGCTGCTCGGCTGAAGCCCAGGGCTAGCTGCATATTCATCTGGGGAGTGGCTTATACCCTGCTTTTTAGCGTCTTGCTTTATCACCACATAAAAAAATCCACATTGCTCGCAAACACATCAAAAGCCTAAATTGTTAGGCATGTTCTGATCATATTTTTGCCTTCTGATCTGTATCCATTATTACTGAGTATGTTTTGATGGCAAATATCAACCAGTAGAGTGTTCACTACAAGTACATCTACAAGTACAAGTACATAATATGAAACAGTGTAATTATTTACACATTACAAATAAAAAAAAAAAAAATAAAATACAGCATTGCGCATAGTTATATATGATATATAGTCATATGAGTGAATTAGAGGCTATGATGCACATTTCCCTATATACATGATGATTGTACAGAATGGGTGGATGTACAGGTGTCAGTCTCTATGTGCAGGTGTGGATGTGCAGCAGTTACATTCAGGCACCTGCCATTTAAGACAGATTTGTTTCAGTAATGTTGGGACTTTTTTCTTGAGCCTAAGATTGCTTTATCCATAATTTGTTAATATTAGCATTGTTTCAGCTGAGTCAAGAGTGGAGTTTACTGTTTGATGGACTACAATCATCAGGTTGCTACATACAGCAGTACTGACCACCGTAAAGCCAAAATGCATTACATATACATAACAGCATAAATCAGCAGACAGTATGAGTGTAAATGATCCGCAATGACAACAAACAACACTTATATATTATACATAATGCAACTAATATAACATTCAATGACTGACAAGGGACACAGAAACAAAAGGAAGCGATATAGCCATCAGTGATTATCACATAATGAAGGGACAGGGCTGTGCGTTGATGAAACACAGGTGCTAACAATGAGACATGACAGGACGTGGCAAGGGTGGAGACATAATGTGAACAGGACACGTGGCAGATGTAAACAGATGAACACATGGACAGAGACTGCACATGGGAAACAAAAACAGAAGCACATGGACCGAAATGAGGCAGGGCTGTGATGTGTGACAGAAGTACTGCCAATAGAATAGGACTCTTTGGAGCAGATAAATATTAACTTTTTGGCCCTTGTCTAATGCCATGTGTGGGCTAGAAAGGTATAAAGACTCCCAGCATTGAGTTGTCATTGAAAGTAATCAGATTCTCACAGCAATGCTCCAAAATCTATTACAAACCCTAGATATGGAGACAGTTACTCCAACAAAAGCAGGATAAACCTTTGATTTTGAAAGAAACAATGAACAAATGATTGTCGCAATACTTTTAAAATTTCAAAATTTCAAGAGGAAACACATGCAAAATTACTGAGAGTTTTTTTCAGTCTAATTTTGTATGGATCTTATTGTGGCTTAGGAGTTACTTCTGAAATGTGAAAGAGCTCTTTTAGGGCATTCCTATGGGGCTTAATAACAGGTATAATCAGAGTGAATTGGGATGAAGTAGTCTTAAAAAAGAACTGGAACAGAATTGAGTTTAACATTACTTTTGCAGTGTATATCCTTTAAAATATGCCTTGATTGGCTACAATATCAATCTTTCACATCATATGTGGACATCTTTATAAACTGTACATGCTCCAGTCTTCTAAATTGACCTTATTACACTCCATAGCTGACTACCAAGTAATCCCACTTGTCAAACAATTCATGTTGTCTGTTGATAAACTCAAGTCATATAACAAAGAACACATCACTCTCTGCTAGTCTTCTCATCTCTCTTTATCCTTCCCCACAATGCTCTTCTTTAATGTCTTCAAAGCTGCATAATGCAGATTCTTCTCTTCTGTCCGCTTATCTCTGTTCCAGTCATCTCTGCACACTCTGAGTGAGTGAGTAGGGAGAGTAAAGCTTTTAGATAAGGCTGATTAATCCAGAATGGAAGCCCACATGGTGTCCGATGGCAGTGGCTCCCTGGGAGCTTGCTGTCTGGCCCCTCTCTGTGTTCACTGCTACAGTGACCTGCAATATATCCATCTCGCTCACTGTACTGGTAGTTGCTGTACGCTGTTAGAGTTATTGAATTGTCAGTGGATGGGGTGGTGCACAGGCGTGGAGAGCCAGTACATTTGCTTTTACCTTAATGATTCAGGAAGATTGAGGCTATTGATCATTTTGCCAAGCAGCAAATTCACTGGAGTAATGAATGACTGCAGGTGTTCACATTTTTGTAATTAATTGCCCTATAATTGGATGAATTATCAGGCTTACAGATGAAATACGAGAGAGAGGGTGACATTTTGGAGAAAGTGGCTGCTTGACAGGAAATAAGTTGTTGTTATAATTTTCTCAAGCAACAGAGATGCTGCAAAATGCCATTGCTAGCCATTGAAACAGTCAATACATTTCTAGGTATCACTTTATTTGGACAGGCTGCTATTGTCCCCTATAGAAAATCTACAGGTGTTCAAATGATTACAAGCTGTTGAAACTTGGTTCTTAAAAACCTTGAGGTTAGGGTTGGGTTTTAGAATTAGGAGCAGATTTAGGCTTAGGTTTGGGTTTTGGGTTGAGGTTTACTTTAACAGATAATTAGTTACAAGACAGATTAAAAGTTCACTACTAGATTAAAGGTACACATCTACAAAGCATCAGACACTGCCTATCCAAATAAAGTGTTGCCTGTCTGCCCATGTCGCTATGAAGGTTTCAGGTTTTGTCATAATGGTAACTTCATTTTTGGCAAGAGTAACCCTCTTTTCATGTCGTTCATGTTGTTTTTTTTTTGTATGTTCTGATCCTACAGATCCACCAGAGACCCGGAGGTGTCATAGACATCAATCTGGATCAATGACTCAAAGTCCTCTCTCATCCTGAGCCAGAACTTTGGCAGGCTTTGGAGAAGCTTTCCTTATCATCAGGAAAAGGCACTTGACCGCAAACCCAAAAGAACCAGCGCACATCACAAGCACAGCTTGCCCTTCAGTCCTTGTTTTCATTTGGAATAGCCTTTGTGACCATGAAATCCAGCATCTTAAGGACCTGTCCATCTCAGCTCAAGCTTCTTCTTCCTCTCTTGTTGTTGTTGCGGCTGGGAATGCTTAGAGCTGCCCCATCAGGCCCAGAATCAGACATGTGCTCCACTCTGGTCAAGAACGGTTTCTTTGGGTTCTTTGTCTCCCCTTCTGTCTTTCCCAGCACTCCTTGCTCGTGGACCTTGCAAAACCCGGACCCGAGACGATACACCATTTTCATCAAAATTACCAAACCTATGGAGGACTGCATGCCCCGGCAGCATCGAACCTTCCAGTATGACTCCTTCCTGGAGACTACCCGCACCTACCTGGGCATGGAGAGTTTTGACGAGGTGGTCAAACTATGTGACGCCTCCACCAGCATGGCTTTCTTGGAAGCAGGAAAACAGTTCTTGCAGATCCGGAAGGGCCCTCCCCGAGCAGATTCGGGCAGAAGCGAAGGGACTGGGGAGTTTAAAGTGGAATATTTGGTGTTGGGCAAGCGGAACCCCAGCACACCTGCCTGCCAGATGCTGTGCCAGTGGCTGGAGGACTGCCTGACCTATAGCACATCCAGTCGGCCCTGTGGCATCATGCAGACTCCCTGCCAGTGTTGGGATCCTCCTTCACCTGATAAAGAAGGAAATGGATGCTACAGAGAAGGAAACTACCTGGAGAACTGTCTGCCCACTGTCAAAGGGCCAACTTCTGATACAGACACCAATGGTGAGTTGACAGCTTATAATAGCAATGCTGCTTCCTCTTTAGCATGACTCTATAGTCATTAAAGTGAAGCTATACATCAGTTTCACTTATTCTGCCCACCTCAGTTTTTTTTAAGAAAGGATTGCACAAAGGAATGGAAGGAAGTTTGTGGGTGTAGCTATTAATATTCCACTGTTGAATGGGATACGGCATTGCAATGCATTTTCCTTTCCACTTAGCTGCCATGAATCATAGGACCAATGAGACCAACTCCTCTTACCCAAAACCTACGCATAACCCTATGAAGTCTTTCATTGTAGCAGATGAGTTTGTACACCTCCTGTTGTGTTTTTTTAAACTGTGAAACATCCGTTTTTTAAATGGACTCTAAATGGATATTTCTAAAACAAACAAATTACATCCTACTGGTGCACTCAATGCATCTCAATATTTTGTGAAGAATAACTGAAATAACTAATTCTTAATTTTGTTCAGATAATAAATAAGAACACATCTGGACTTAATTTGTTTGTTTTTACAATTTATGACTCTAAAATGTATGAGCTTGGGTCCTCTTGGTGACTTAGGGGCTCTAAGCATTTCCTTATACCACTTATAATTAATGACTGTAAAGAATAAATAATTTAAAATATGTTGGCGGTTTCTGAGATGGTACCACCCTTCACCCGGCACCCTATTATCATGTCCTTTTGGACACCAATCAGATTGCATCCTTTGCCCATTATGACTATTTTGTACTCTGCTACAACTGACTGGTGTGTTCACTTATTTATACATGCAGTAAACCCTGTCACATGACATCTGTGAAAAAGCAGAAGTGGTCATAATTTTGATATGACTGTATATCACACATTTGCAACTAAATGAGCCATGTGTTGATCATAACCTAAGCCACAAAAGGTTTAAAGGTTCAGTGGAGTGTTCACCATTTACATACACATTACATTTCCTATAATACAGTGCAACATTTTTGGTTAAACTGTTCTTTAAATGGCTAAAGACATATATTTTTATTCTTACGTTGCTAAAAGTGGCCACTTTCGTTTGGAAAGAAAATGAGCTGTTGTCCATGGAAAGTGCAGAGAAATAAGTGCCCCAATTGCTCAAATAAGTGCTCTGAGATAGAGAGAAAGAAGGAGTGAGAGAG
The DNA here is from genome assembly GCA_036984385.1 of Crenuchus spilurus. Classification (NCBI taxonomy): domain Eukaryota; kingdom Metazoa; phylum Chordata; class Actinopteri; order Characiformes; family Crenuchidae; genus Crenuchus; species Crenuchus spilurus. Next base: position 34,405 of record BRDA01029907.1, on the reverse strand, counting down.
ATAGAGGGGAGGAGGGAAGAGAAATAAGGGTTTTAGATTTCAGCTGATGTGTCCTGACTGGGTGACCTTGGCTGCTTGGCGCCGTGCGCTGCCCGTAGAGGCTCAGTGGGGGGATATCGGGTGCACTTGAGGGAGGATCTGTGTGGCAGGCTGCCGCAGCCACTGATACGGGATAGGGATGTGGTTGCACTGAGGGATTTGAGGATGGGAAAGCAAGGCTGGTCACTGAACACATCGCTATGCTCTGATTTCTCCTAAGAGACGGGGTGCAGCCTGGAAACTCAATCCTTTAGTTGATGCTTCTACCAAACCCATGAAGAATTGTTGCCCTCTGTGACCTCCTGAAGCAACCTTACTTCCTTCTGTTCTTCTTCCCTTTCTGTCTGTATAACCTTTGTATCCCTTTTATCTCTTTAATAACGTTCACAAACCCTACACAAGCCGTGTCAACTGGAGTGTCTTGACAGAATTTCTCTTCATTAGAGCTTCAAAATATTCAAACTTTTGGATGTATGTAGGTAGAATGTCTTCACATGCGCTCAGAGAAAGGAACTTAAAGGGTTAATCTGAAAATCTTCACAGGTCAATCGTTTGAAGTACAATTTGACTGTATTACACCATGTAAGTGAGATAAATTGGACACATTTGAAAAAGCAGTAGGTCAAATGAACCAGAAGGATTGATGGATGAGGGGATGTAATCATGAAGAGAGAATGAGAGAGAGAGAGGGAGAGAGAGACTGTGGAGAGAAAAATAATTGATTAATTGTGGCAAAGGGCGAAGAGCCATGAAAGTCCGGTTTTTGGCGAAGCAGGCTGAAAAAGCCGAGGCGGAAGGAAAATGAATGATGACTTTTGAGAGATGGGCAGTTTATCAGTACAGTGCAAAAAAAGCCTCCACAGTCCCTGTGTGCTTGCCCAAAAGAGAATTAATGGAAGGATGCCTGTCTTCCGCCGGCCAAATCAGAGAAGCCCCCCCTCTCTAAAAAGCCTGCAGCAGAAATGCTCGACTGGAGAAAGAGAAATAGTGGACAGGAGGACGAGAGCGAGCGCTCTCCTCTTTAAAATGCTAAAGGCGTGTCTGTTGTGTGAGTGTGACCCATTGCTCAGAGGCATCATGGAGGACGAGTAGACTCATTCTGAGCTCGGAAGCTCTGAGCACAGACAGATTATGGCCGTCATTTGAGTGGGGGTAAAGTGGATGTATAGAGTATTGGGTGATTATTGGGGCCCAACTGATCTATCAATTGGCCAGTAACATCACCCAGCTTTAAGGTTCTACATAAAACAAGTATGATGAGCATGTGGTTACAGTATATGTATAAAAAGATGAATCAGATTTAATATTACATTGCATCCTGACGTTCCTAAACCAGATAAAACAAAATTGTTCAAATGCTTGTTATAAACATTTATCAACATTTTTATACAAATTTACTTTGAGCCATGCAAATGTTTGTGGACTGTTTTTTCTAAAGCATTCAGATACTTTGAGTTGGACTGACTGCTGACACAGATGTACAAATACACACACACACACACACACACACACACACACACACACACACACACACACACACACACACACACACACACACACACACACAGCTTGTTTCATCCTGTAGAGAAGAATTGCTAATAGAATAGGACTTTCTGAAGCAAATAAACATGAACCTATTGGCACCATGTCTAATGCCAGGTGTGGGCTAGGGGGGTATGAAGCCAAACTGTGTTCTCTGGAACGAGCTTGCTGGGATGGGGTTGGGTGGTGAACATGCTCGGTTAATGCATTCAAATCCTCACAGCAATCCTCACCCCAGATAGCAAAATAATTCTGGCCCACATCTGGCCCACATTCCCCATGTCATTTGGGCCACTTGACGCATGGATTGACAGCACTTGGGTGGTTGCCCACTCATGGTTGCAAGATTAGGGCCACATATCAGCCAAATGTAGGTAACACTGCCATATCTCTGCCAGAAGTGGACCACATCTGTTTTAGAACATGTGGGCCAAATAGGTGTTTTAATATGTGGGCCACTGATGGCTCATATGTAGGTAGCATTGCCGTATCTCTGCCACAAGTGGACTGTATCTGTTATGGTACATGTGGGCCAAATGTGTATTTTCAATATAAGGGGACATTTGGCTCACATGCAGTTTGCCATGCTGACAGTGGGCCAGCAGTGCCATTTCTCAGCCAGAAGTGACCCACATCCGTATACTATCTGGAACACATATAGTGGAAGGTCATCCCTGGTCAGTAGACAACAAAAGCAGGATAGCTATGTCCCAATACTTTTGTCCATATTGTGTAGCTAGCTATGTTCAATCAGCTAGGAAGATATTGCATATTGCACAGAACATGATCTAGTGAATTTAATGATGTGGTACATGCTGTTGATCCAGGGCACTAGAAGTAAATTCTTGCTGTGGCCTACATAGAAGTTTCAAACCTATATTCAGTTAAGAATGATTAATTTTTAATTTTTAATTTTTTTTGTTTCTAGTTATATATCATTAGGTTTTGGATTTTTGATTTCACTCTTCAATCCCTGATCAGTGGTGGTCTGGTGATAAAGCTCACACAGAATGATTTTCAAATGGAAACTGAACATTAAAAGCCTCTTAAATGGGGCATCATAAATGTTCTTGACTTAACGTCATGCATCTAGAAAAAAAAGATTGTTTTAAAACCTTTATATTGTATGAAGGTTCTTCACTGTTTATTGGTCTTTTTAACTGCTTAATCCTGGTCAGGGTTGTGGTGAGTCCACTGGCCTTCATTGGGTACTGGGTAGGGCATTACACTAATTTAACCATAGCCAGGACATATCCATCCATCACTGGACATACACTCACACCAGGGCAGTTTAGAGTACCCAATTCACCTGAGCTCCATGTTTTGGGCTGTGGGAGGAAGACCCCAGAGGAAAGCCATGCATACACAGGGAGAATATGGAAATTCCACCCAGATGAACAATCAAACCCAAGAACCCAGTACTAAGAGGCAAGTGTGCTAACCACCAAGCCACAATACTGCCCCTAAACTGGTTATTAACCACAACTTGAAATCCTCTTATGGGCATAGCTGCCCGAATGGGAGGTTGTATTGTAGTCTGATGGCAAGTGTTGGCACAGACGTAGGGGTGGTCAGTGAACGTAGTCTGAGGAGGCAGCACAGAAACTTTACTTTCACTTTTACATTCAGGACTTTTCCATGGAATGTAAAATACCCATGAATGAATGTCTAATACCCACCAATAATAACCCCATTGGGCACAACATACTGACAAATGGCCTGGTGGATAGGGATCAGGTATGTGTTACTGGTCAAAAAGTAACCATTCCATGGGGCTTGTAGAGAGTTTTTTGGTAAAGAATATGAATGTGTTTGTGAATATGGCTCAAACTAATACAGTTACACTGGGAGTTTGCTCTGTGGAAGGGTTTAAAATGACTGTCCCTAAGTGATGTGAATCCTCAGGCTATCGCTGGCTTTAGTGTCCGCCTCTCCACATACACAAACGCACCCACATGTGCACACACACTGTTGTTGAGCTCTTTCAGTGTAGGTGGCTGAAAATGGTTGTGAGGGCACTGCTGGCTCTGGGGGTGTGTGTTATGTGCATCTTTGGCCACTAGAGGCATTCTCTGGGCCTCACAGCTTACACAGCAACACTCACACTGTTCAAAGAAGGATGAACATAGTGCTTATCTCTGCAGGATGGACAGTTTCTTTCTCCCACTCTCAGTCTCTCTCTCTCTCTCTCTCTCTCTCTCTCTCTCTCTCTCTCTCTCTCTCTGTCTCTCAAAAGCTGAAGATGCACCAGTACTAACCTGCTATCTCTCCGGCCTTGCTCACAACCCTCAGGGCTGATTAAAAATTCATGTTTTAATTAAGCAATTTTACTGCTGCTTCTTTACTTCCGATAATAAAAGACTGCCACAGGTCGGGTGTGCGTTAGGGTGTGCGTGCGAGTCACTGAGTGTGTTCGAGTGTGTGTTTTGTGTGCGTTATTAAGAAAGCTATTAATTTTCAGCCATAAATAGTCATCGGAGGAAGAAAGGAGGAAACTTTAACTTCTTCACATGTCTGTCTTGTTGCAGCAGCTCATCGCTCATCTGTGACTGCAGGATAATATGCCTGCAGAGTTGCACATGTGATGAGAATTTCGTACAGCCAGCTCATCTGTTCATAGCTCAACCTCTTTCTCTCCATTTCACGCTCTTATTCCCATACTGTTACACATTATCATTTCACATTTCTTCTCATTTTTTTGTCATTCTCACGCTCACAGGCTCTACCACAGGATGTGTTTCTTAAGGTTGCCTCACATCACAAGCAATCAAAAGTAAGTTTGGGCACTGCTGGTTCCTAAAGGCATGAAGATGACACATTTCTTTAATATTTTAAGCTCGTTTTTTATTTCCATCTTTGATAATTTCAAAACAATGAATCTGAAAAAAAAGTTTAGGCACCTTGCATGGTCAGTACTCTACGGCTCCTTTGGCAAGTATCACAGCTTATGAAGGCAGTTTTCATTCAGTTTTTCACTTTCCAGCAAAATATTCACATTGTAACAAGTGCAAAGCATGACTAATCCACCCCCATGTTTAACAGTTGGAGAGGTGTTTTTAAATGAAATTCTGCATCCTCCATTTCTCTAAACATAACATTGCTCACTGCATACAAAGTGTTCTTTTATCTTTTATCAGTCTACACTTTCATACATAAATAAATACATTAAAAAAGGTTTTATTCTGATGACTCTTAGAAGGTCGTATTTGTGTAGGTGTCCCTGCACAGTAGAACAGTGCCACATCTCCACAGTCTCCTAAATCTTCCTGAAGGTCTTTTTGATTCACATTTCTAGCAATTCTACATTTCTCTCAAAAAACTATTCTTGAAAACAGACATTTTTAATTGTGAAATTTTGGGGTGTCTAAATTTTTGCATTCCACTGTATATTGAAATCTTGCAATTCAATACACGTTTACATTTTTTGTAATCACACTACAGTTCCTGACTTCATCAGAATGTATTTATGTATGTTTCACATTATGTAGAACCTCATCTAAACAGGTCAGGCTTGATTTTCATTCATGAACAGTTCTGTAAGCTCTGTTTTATTCAGTAAGATTCTTTATTTAGCTGGTTTCAGGGTGTTCATATACAGTTCATCTACACTAATACACCATATATCTTTATAACAAATGTACATAAACATAAATTAATGTAAAATAATGTAAAAATGTAAATAATTCCTGTAAATTTCTGTAAAATTTATTATAAACTTAAAATTTGCTGTTTTTCTCTTTAGGCTCCATTTTCACTCTTTTGTGAGACATACTTTAGTAAGAGAGTGTGAAAATAGGAGTCATAATCACAATCATTCTTAAACACAAACACAGATTGTGATATGCCCTCTGGGGAATAGGTGTGGCCATAAGGAACAGGTGCTTAGCTCAGCTCAGTGATGACACACAGACATAGTGCACATACAATTCAACACCAAATACAAACACATACATAAAGAATGCTTATATGTAGGCTCTACTAACTTCACTTTAAAGAGTCTTTAAAGACTTTTAAGAGTCCATATGGGCACAGTTTACACACATCAGCTCAGGTAAAGAAAGAAAGAACAGGTTCTTTTCCCCTGTGTGTGAATATAGTCCCTATAGCTGCTCCTGGAGCTTTGTCTATAATCAGCCCCAGGTGTAGAAAGTTAGAGGCAGAGCTCCAGGCCCAGGTGAGAGGCCAGTCCATAGTACATGTCCTGTTCCTTTTGGAGAAACCTTTTTTTATCTGGGTTAACCCTGACATTTTTACTGTCACTTTCAAAAAAACGCTCCTAGCAAGACCCATGCTAAATATAGAGCTTCAGTTGTCCATCACACAGAAGGTTCTTCTGTAATGAAAGTCTTGTTATTTGAAGTATATACTGTATATACTGTATATATATATATATACAGTACACAGTATATTTGGTGGGTAGTTCTCTTGACATTTTGACTTAATGTCTATAGGGATTCTTTTTCTAACGAGCTCTGTCAAAGTAATATCATGAAAATTCCACTAGTATGTGTGATTTGAAGATGTATCTGGTCCTCCATTAAAAGACAGACTGGAGTGCTCCTGCACCAGCATGTCCTGAGTGCCAGTGATGGCTGAATGAAGATAGATTGTCTTTGTATCTGTCAGAGAATAAATCTCGCTCTCTCCTCCTAAAGGGCTCCCTCCTCTCGACGATTGACAATCAGAGGTGAACGCAGTCAGAGGAGCCGCCTGTACACACACACACACACACACACACACACACACACACACACGCACACGCACGCACGCACACACACACACTGCATCTATACTCCAGCTTGGCTGAGCTCTAGCAAATAGGCCCTGGAGAGTGGCTCATTAGTGAACACATGTCCCCTCCCCTCATGCACACAGACCTGCAGCAGTCCTGTGTGTGTCCACATCTGTGTGTGTATTTGAGTATGTATCCACGTGTGTTTGAGTGTGTGTCCGAAAGTGTGTCCATGCGTGTGTACCCATGCGTGTGTACCCATGTGTGTGTGTGCATGTGTGTGCAATGGACGAGACATCCTGCCTGTGTGTGACCTCTGTGTGTGAGTCACAGCTCTGATCCACAGTCTGGACAAGACACGTTCCACACACATACACACTCACACACATATATCCACCACTGCAGAACTTTGAGAGAGAGAGAGAGAGAGAGATGAAGCCTTTGATGGGGGTTTGAGGTCATTCAGCTGTTAAAACTCCTCACTTAGCAGAGAGGACATGCAGATGGGCCTTTAAGATTGCCTAATGTACTCCTGCTCTAGAACATACAAGCTGAGCCTGAGTGGATTTAACATGAATATGAGCTTTCCTGTAATAGTAAAATAGTGCGCATGTTCTTTTTTAACTTAGCAGTGCATTAATTGACATTTGCAAATATAGACACTTCATTAAAACCACTCACTCACTGTCTATTTATCAGCTCCACTGATCATACAGGTGCACTGTGTAGTTCTACAATTACAGACTGTAGTCTATCTGTTTATCCATATACTTTAGTTCTTCATTGGTCAGGACCCCCGCTGGACCACCACAGAGGATTATTTGGGTGGTGGATCATTTTCAACACTGCGGTCACAATAATGTGGTGGTGGTGTGTTTGTGTGTTGTGTGGGGTTTTATATGTTGTTAAACACCTCAGAGTTACTGTTAGACTGGAAATAGTCCAGTAAATAAAACTGTCCAGCCAACAGCATCCTGTGACCACTAATGATGGACTAGAAGAGCAACACAAACTGTGCAGCAACAGATGAGCTGCTGTCTCTGACTTTACATCTACAAGGTGGACCAACAAGGTCAGGGTGCCTTAAAGAGTGTACAGTTAGCTTACAGTGTTTAAAAGCTACTGTATCTTTGCAGAAAACTACCTCAAATAGTGCAATTCATAATGTTTTCTTATTGTCTCTCACTTCACATAGCTTCACTCTTTCTAACATTAGTTGCCTTTACAGTCATTTGGATTCCAGCCATTGTAAGTTGTGCAGTGATGCCTGGATTAGGTTCTGTTTCGGTGTTGAGTTAAATGGAGCATGTCTGATTGGTTGGGCATATTCATGCATGACAAACCAGAGAGGAGAAGGTGTGTCTCATGGTGGTAAATCTCACCTCCTCACACTTCCCATTAATTCACAGTGTGAAATGGTATGTTCACCTGGTTGCCTATATAATAAACAAGCATAAACATATAGACATTCCCTGTGGAGGACAGGGTGTGTGTGTGTGTGTGTGTGTCCTCCACAGGGAATGTCTAGAGTTTACACTGTTTGTTTATGCCTGTTTATTATACACCTACACTCATTGGCAGCACAGCCACACCTGATACATTTGATATGTAAAACAAACATTAACATGTTATTATAGTATCACTGCTCTGCTGAGAATGTTCACCCATGCAAATATTTGGTCAGTGGTGGCCCTATGCTGGTCACTTCCATTGGTGGAAGTGGAAGTCACTTCCATTGGTGGGAATGGAAGTCACTTCCATTGGCTACACCTATGTGGACAGTACTTTAAATGTTCAAATTCGTAATTTCGTTCAAATTCAAAATGTTCGTAAGTAAATGTTAACACAAGATAGCACCAGGTGTCTAAAAATTAAGGAAACACTCAAATAAAATGAACAGTTTGACAGATGGTGATCCAGCTTTAGACACAAGCTGTAGAGGAAGTGGGGAAACCTGTCAGACCATGTAAGCAACATAGTGGCAATATTAAATGCTGCAAAACTTCTGTTGAATGAGAAATGGGAAGATATGTGTCTGACACATCAAGCAGGTAGAGAATTTCACTAGAAAATGTTAATGTAAGTATTCATTCTCATTTTAAAATATTGATTTTGTGTGAAAGCAGAACATTGACCATAAGGGCTACAGAATGTTGTCCACCATGTTAGAGTGTTTAGGCTTTTTTTGTTCCCATTCCTGATGAAGTTTCACCAGAACATCTGGCTGAATGCTATCACAAGCATCAACAGTTCTGTCTTTAAGATGAACAACTTTCAGTATCTTCACAGAGTAAACAACTGACCCCTCAGATAGAAATCCAAAGAGATCAATACATGGTGGTTACTGGATTGGGCACTTATGACACATGGGGAAACTGTACATCAAGATAGTTTTTGACAATGCCAATGTTCATTTTGGCTGCACCGAAGAAAAATCAATATTTTATCATGAAAATGAATAAAGTTATGTTGATATGATGTGAACCCCTCGTCCCAGCCCTGCCTTGTTCCTGTCACATGCCTCAATTGTTTAAGCTTTTCCATGTGCTCTCTGTTTGTTTACATTTTCCACATGTCCTGTTTTCATCATGTCTCCACCCCAGTCATGTCATGCCTTGTTTAATGCACAGCCCTCTTGTCTAATCATCAATATCTGTCTGATTTACATTACTATTTAACCTTCCTTGTGTTTCACAGTCTTCGTGAGTCATTGTACGTCACCATGTGTATGTCGCAAGCATTAGATTGATCTTTGTTTTGTCACAGTTTTGTTTTGTGAAATAAAGTCTAGTGTTTTGATATCTCCACTGCAGTCTCCTCCAGCACCCTCCACACTGACATATGAACACACCAATGTTTTCTGGAGAAATTTTCTACTAGTTTGATGTGTCACACACCTACCTACCCATTTGTAAAACTGAGGTTGATTACAAGAAGACAGCATTCAAGATGACCACCATGTTGGTGTCATGACCTAACAGGTTTCCCTCACAGTTTGTGGCTAAAATGAGATCATCATCTGCAAAACCATTTTATATGTACTTAATCAGCTGTCAATTCAAGGCTAGTTTCTGAGAGATTAACACTAGGCCTCTTTCCTTTCAAGGGAAAATCTTCATTCAGAAACGCTGTGTCCAGGAAACTAGCGCTCAGTGTGAAGCAACAAAGACCTGATGTTTAGCTACCAGTATTGTTCACCTCTTTATGGTGGTTGGCCTTCACGTTGAGCTTTTATGAACGTGCCGCTTTCACTGGAGATTTCCATGATAAGTTGTTCATGAAGGAGCAGAGCACATTTTCTTCTTGCAGTATGCAGATTTCTTTATTTTGAAAGGGACATCAGCATGATTAATTGTATTATTACTTTTTAATAGCTGTTCATGATTGCATTTTTCACTCTGATTTATAAACTGCTTATGGGTGGTATTAAAATGCCTGAAATATATTTATGATGCTGAACCAGTCAGAGCCACCTGTTGGTTGAGGGACTTGCTTGTTGGTTTACTTTTCTGTACTTTGTTAATAGTATAACAATACCATAGGTCAATATTTCATATGAAATTTGTACTTGTACTGAAAGATGAAAAACTACTACGTAGATGCAGAAGAAAGTCTGAGATTAGGTGGATAGCAGCCAGCACTGGAATTTCACTATAAGTATCCAAACAGCAATTGGTGCAAAAATGCATGTTACGGCTACGGGAGCTAAAGAGGATGTATTAAATTGTGTGTGTGTGTGTGTGTTGTTATCAGCAAATATTTCTCTGCTGAAGATCGATGTGTGTGAAAAAAGAAGAAAAGCCTGTTATTTTGCTACTCATCTCTGGCCCGTGGAACGTAGGAGACCCGTCTGATCCCTTTAGTGAAGGTGCTTTTGATTTTCAGCTGATTTTTCCTTTTCATTTCTGCTGAGAAGAGGCATCCATCTTCGAAATTGAAATGTCGCCTTGCCTGACCCACCCCTGCAACCATAGAATGCTCCACCAAATACCTGTTTTTTATTGCTATCATACTTTTTTATCTGTTTGCCTCCATTCTCATTAATATTCCACCTCACTGCTCTTGATAAATGTTTGCCTGATGCATTTCTTAAACTACTCGCTCACAAGCTCAGTCGATAAGTTCACAATAAAGAGAAACGACTGAAAAATGACTTAAGTTAACATGTATCTGTACATCTAGGAGTTGGACACAGTGTTCTGAACTTAGGGTCAGATCTTAAGATCTAGATAGTTTCACTGCTTTACACTGACATGTAGGCTTCATGATTTCACTCAGTCCTTTGCAAGCTGTGATGACATTTTACTGATCTGCTGTCACAATTGAAAAGCATAGCTAGAAAAGACAAAAATAGATTACGGGAGTGGCATGTGATCTACTATAATTAGGATGAAAAATGAAGTGATGGTGCCCACATATGACAATTCCTATCAATTGCTAAATAAATTATGTCAATTATTCATGATTCCCACATTATGCTCTTGTCTTAGCTTTGAAGTAAACAAAAAAATATACACTCTGCTCAAAATTCCATTTGATTCACAATACTGGGATCACAAGTCCATATTTTAAACTAAATTAAAATGCTCAAAAAATGAATGGTTTCATGTTGTTGCACAACTTCTTAATGAGACTAGAGCTGGAGATGGAAAAGTTGGTTGAATGTCATGAACTTGCTGAAGTGGATTGGTGATTTGAGCTGGCTGTTTGGGAACTTTGATGATCTAATCTATTAGATGGCATTATTAATACAATGCTCATTCTATGAATGTGTGTGCGGTATGCAGGGCCGTGCAGAGACCTTTGGAGGGGCGGGTGCTCACAGTCAAAAGGGAGCACATGGAGCACAAATTTGAAACATCATACAGAAACATACAATATACCCACTTACAATATAACCAGTTGATTTGTAGCAAACCAAATTCATAAAGAATGGAAGGTTATAACAGGTACATATTTTATATTTACGCATATTATATTTAATTTGTGTGTAAACAAATGTTATAAACAAGTTCTGATTTGTTTACATGAGAGGTTGAAAAATCACAATTCAAATTTTTCTAATTAATTACTGTTGTTGTATTTATACTAATGTAGTCCAAAATTATGTGAATACACATATACATTGCATAGTTTTAGTGAAATAACCTATGCGTCGTTGCCTCTAGAAAAAATGTAGGAAAAACACTGCAACACACTTGACAGTAAAATTATACATATAATTATAATATATAATATACATATCAATTATACATCTCTCTCTGATGCACTTTGCCCATGACAAAAGAAACATATAGAAACAAAAAGAAGCCATGCATACAGGCATACAGACATACTTTTCCCCCTCAGCACACTGTGTGCTTAATTAGCAGCTATAACTTCACTTCACTTCAGTAACTTTGTTAGTCATCTTGCAAGAAAACACCGTGGCGTGCGCAAATACCGCTGCCAAACCTCCTCACCGGGCCATCAGTTGCATGGCGTCATAACAGGCTCAGCTTAAGCGTAAATGTAAAACAGGTATTGTAAACGTAAGTTTTAAGTATCATAAATGTACATCTGTAAATGAAACTGTAAAATCGTAAATTAAAAACAATCATAAACGAAAAATACCGGTTGTAAATGTAATATTTTTACTACTCAATTTTTGCTTCTCATTTTTTATTTTTACTTCACAAGTTACGTTTACCATTTACAAATTACGGTTACAATACATTTATTTTTGACCCTTTTTTGACAGGGATGGGGCTCAATGCTCATTGGCTAGAGGGACAGGATATTATGACCACACTTCAGCTGAAATTAAACCCCACAAAATGAGAGGGTGACACTACCTAATCCATTCACCCTGCCTGATTTGTACTGCGCATATGTATAAGCACGTCATTTCTGGATAAAGTATCATGAATTGCATTAAATCAGAGTAGTTTTTGGTGAAGGATGAGAACTTTTGCACTTTGCAGGATTACTTACTAAAGGCTGGACTTACGTAGACGGTGGGGAGCAGATCTGCCCACAAAACACTGGGATTCCCAGGTTTTCAGAAAAAAACCCTTCTTGCCATTAGAGAGGTAATGTGATGTAAATGAGAGTCTGTAGGGTGTATGGGGTAGGGTGCATGTCGTAGGGAGAGTTTTGTATTGGTATTCGGCCTCGGCTGCTCGGCTCGATTCAGTCTCGGCCGCTCGCCTCGATTCAGCTTGTGTTTGTTTGTGTGTGTGTGTGTATACGCGTGTGCAAGCCTGTAGCATGATTCCTGGTCTATTATTTTATATAAATATGTTTTCTTTTGTGGAAAGAGGACTTACACTCAGTGAAACTGAGTGAGACTCTCTGTAAGACAGAGTGTGTGCAGACGCACTTATTTGCATGACAAGCAAAGCAGCGCAGCAGACAAAGGCTGGTTAATGGCTCTATCATTCAATCGCATGGGGAAAGAGCTACAAAAATGTTCGTCAGTTTGGGAGTTCTAGTGCAGCATCAGGGTTGCCAGGTCTCTACTACCTTTTACCTGCTTATGGTTTTAAGACCACAGTAATATGCTCAAAATATCTGTGTTACTGCAAGTGTTTTTTTATGGCTATGACTGTGGTGTACATAAGGAGTTAAATGGTAGTGTACAACTAAGTGTGAAGAGCTTTGGGGTAGACTTACTAGTATTAGATATCTTATTGGAATGGGATCTGAACATATAAATTTAGAGTAGAGAAAAGGAGATATTTTAAATGCAAAGAAAAGCAATAAGGGAGTTATGTTCTTCTTACATTATATTTACTACTACTAATAATAAAAATAATAACGTTAACAATAATATCTGTGACTGGATGCTTTAGAATTTAGGCTGGTGGTTGTATAGAGAGGCGCTTTATGTCAGACATCGGGATGGAGCTTTTTGTGGACCTGGCAACCCTGCTGCTTCTTAATGCAGATCTGCTCCCCACGGTCTATGTAAGTCCACCCTTTAGTAAGTAATCCTGCAAAGTATGAAAAACACAAATTATTTCTTTTAAACAAACAATTAAGCATAAATTAAATAAAATGATAAAATGCAAAATTTCTCATCCTTCACCAAAAATGACTCTGATTTAATGCAATTCGTAAAACTTTGGGTTTTGTTTTCAGCTGAAATAATTTTTGAATGGTAAACGTAACTTGTGAAGTGAAAAATAGAAATGAGAAGTGAAAGTGTAAGTATTACATTCACAATCAGTATTTTTCGTTTATGATTATGATTTTAATTTACGATTTTACAGTTTCATTTACAGATTTACATTTACGTTTATGTTACTTAAAACTTACGTTTACAGTACCTGTTTTATGTTTATGCTTAAGCTGAGCCTGTATCTAGCAGCGCCTAGCTGCAGGGCAAATCGTGTGATCACGTGACGTTAGGGCAGTGAGGGCACATCTATTAGCACTTTTCCACCAACACGGAACTGGCACCGTTCTGGTTCACGAACCTAATTTTGAACCGTTCTGCGCATTTCCACCAACAAAAATAATGCCCTGAACCAGGAACGTTCGTTCACAGCTGGAACCAAAAATACTTGGTTTTCAGTGCGAACCAAACACGCCTGCGCACTCAGGTGACTCGTAGCGTACAGTGGTCCATTGAAGAAACTCAGTTTTTGTTATTTATTTGGTGTTCTCCGGAGTTTCAGGAGAAACTTGAGGGGAGTATTAGAAGAGAGAAACTCTACAGCGAGCTGGTGGAGGGTTTAGCTCGGGCAGGTTTTGTTCGTTCAAGAGAGCGAGTGATAGATAAGCTAAAGAAGCTAAAAAGGACAACAGAGATTCTAAAAAGGAGCTATCGTGCAGTGGAGCTGGACGAGGGAATGTACCAGCTCTAGATTTGACTTGTGAAGTGAAGAGCACAAATGCTCGCAAGTAGTCGATGCGCTCAGCCATCTTTGTTTATAATTCCGCTTTGTTGATGACGTACACTGTGACGTATCCTCGGTTCAACTAAAACTAGTGGAAATGTGGGCTGATTCACTAAAAAGCACCGAGGTTCTCATAAGCCCGAATGGCACCAGTTCAAGAATCAGAGTTATTTGGTGGGAAAATGCTATATGTGGATCATATGACCGACCCAGGGTAGATCTAAATTATTATTTTTTAATTATTATTATTTTGGGCAACGCGGACAGAAGTTCACACACACTTAAAAAAAAAACATTTTGACAAAAGGGCACTTTGGGCAGAAAATATCAAAGGGGCACCCCCCCTGCACATGCCTGGCGGTATGTACACTTGAGATGTGTGTGGTATGTAAGTTTGAGCTGTGTGCGCTATGTACATTTAAGATGTGTGTGGTATGTAAGTTTGAGATGTGTGTGGTATGTACATTTAAGATGTGTGTGGAATGTAAGTTTGAGCTGTGTGTGGTATGTACATATAAACTGTGTGTGGTATGTAAGTTTGAGCTGTGTGTGGTATGTAAGTTTGAGCTGTGTGTGGTATGTATATTTGAGATGTGTGTGGTATGTACATTTGAGATGTGTGTGGTATGTATATTTGAGATGTGTGTGGTATGTAAGTTTGAGCTGTGTGCGGTATGTATATTTGAGATGTGTGTGGTATGTACATTTGAGATGTGTGTGGTATGTAAGATTGATTGTGTGCAGTATGTACATTTGAGATGTGTGTGGTATGTAACTTTGAGCTATGTGCGGTATGTACATATGAGATGTGTGTAGTATGTACGTTTGAGCTGTCTATGATATGCACATTTCAGATGTGTGTGGTATGTTAGTTTACGCTGTGTGTGGTATGTAAGTTTGAGCTGTATGTGGTATGTAAGTTTGAGCTGTGTGCAGTATGTATATTTGAGATGTGTGTGGTATGTACATTTAAGCTGTGTGTGGTATGTAAGTTTGAGCTGTGTGTGGTATGTAAGTTTGAGCTGTGTGTGGTATGTAAGTTTGAGCTGTGTGCGGTATGTATATTTGAGATGTGTGTGGTATGTACATTTGAGATGTGTGTGGTATGTAAGATTGATTGTGTGCGGTATGTATATTTGAGATGTGTGTGGTATGTACATTTGAGATGTGTGTGGTATGTAAGATTGATTGTGTGTGGTATGTACATTTGAGATGTGTGTGGTATGTAAGATTGATTGTGTGCGGTATGTATATTTGAGATGTGTGTGGTATGTAAGTTTGAGCTGTGTGCAGTATGTATATTTGAGATGTGTGTGGTATGTACATTTAAGCTGTGTGTGGTATGTAGGTTTGAGCTGTGTGTGGTATGTAAGTTTGAGCTGTGTACGGTATGTATATTTGAGATGTGTGTGGTATGTACATTTGAGATGTGTGTGGTATGTAAGATTGATTGTGTGCGGTATATATATTTGAGATGTGTGTGGTATGTAAGTTTGAGCTGTGTGTGGCATGTAAGTTTGAGCTGTGTGCGGTATGTATATTTGAGATGTGTGTGGTATGTACATTTGAGATGTGTGAGGTATGTAAGATTGATTGTGTGCGGTGTGTACATTTGAGATGTATGTGGTATGTAAGATTGATTGTGTGCAGTATGTACATTTGAGATGTGTGTGGTATATACATTTAAGATGTGTGTGGTATGTAAGTTTGAGCTGTGTGTGGTATGTAAGTTTGAGCTGTGTGTGGTATGTAAGTTTGAGATGTGTGTGATATGTACATTTAAGATGTGTGTGGTATGTAAGTTTGAGCTGTGTGTGGTATGTAAGTTTGAGCTGTGTGCGGTATGTATATTTGAGATGTGTGTGGTATGTACATTTGAGATGTGTGTGGTATGTAAGTTTGAGCTGTGTGCGGTATGTATATTTGAGATGTGTGTGGTATGTACATTTGAGATGTATGTGGTATGTAAAATTGATTGTGTGCAGTATGTACATTTAAGATGTGTGTGGTATGTAACTTTGAGCTATGTGCGGTATGTACATGAGATGTGTGTAGTATGTACGTTTGAGCTGTCTATGATATGCACATTTCAGATGTGTGCGGTATGTTAGTTTACGCTGTGTGGGGTATGTAAGTTTAAGATGTGTGAGGGGATGGGAGCTGAACCTAAGCTGTTCTTCCTGCCCCTGGAGTGAGATTAATCGATGGAATACGATTGTGAGTGCAGCTGTTCAAATATTTATCCTGAGCAGGATAGAGACTGCGGGCACAAACACAGAGAAAACAGTGGATTAGACCTGTGAGCCTTTGCCAGTGAAGTCAGTGAGAGAGAGAGAGAGAGAGAGAGAGAGAGAGAGAGAGAGAGAGAGAGAGAGAGAGATTAAGAAAGTGAGCGAGAGTATAATTTTCTCAGATCTTGAAGTTGTCTATATGCTGTGAATTTATTCAGCTACTTCCACAGGGAAATGAAAGAATGAAAGTATAGTTATTTTCTTGTTTATTTCTTTACGGTAAAAGAGTAAAAACACTCAAAGGAATCTCATATAAAGAATATAAGAAGTAAGATGGGACGACTGTGATGGATTGTGGGATATTTTTTTTGCATTCTCTTATTCATTCTCTTCACTTTTCATTTCATCTAGTGCAGCCCACTCTAATTCATTCTTTCTGTCTTCGTCCCCCATCATATCACTTCTTGCGCCCACTTCATCGCCCTCTCCACTCTCTCATTCTCTCATTCCTCCCTCTTCTTTGCTCTCTTGCTTTCTCTCTTCTCTTTTTCTCTCTCTGTTTTTCTCTTTTTCTCTCTCTGTTTATCTCTCACCTCACTGTTTCTCTCCCTTTACCCTTTATCTTCCTTTATCTCTTTTTGTTCGCTTTCTCTCCTCTTTTTCTCTCCTCTCCCTCTATGCTCTTTCCATCTCCTTTTCTCTCTTTCTCACACTTTTTTGCTCCTCTCCCGTTCTTTCTATCTCCCATCTCTCTCTTCTTTCTCTTCTCTCTCTCTCTCTCTCTTTTTTTCCGTGCTCTCTTTCCATATAATGGCAGTGCGTGTGTGAAGTAGACTCCATCTGTCCTCTGGGTGTCAGCACTAGCCATGTGATGGAGCTTCTTCTACAGCTCACTCCTCCACCCTGCCCACACACACTCACATATAGCAAACACAGTGAAACTGCTGTGCACAGATATGAAAGCATTAGATCTTATGTGAATGGCTGTTTTATTGTATTTATGTTATAAATGATTTTCACCTGTTAAACCTCTAATTCTAACAGGACTAATTCATTATAATTCATTTTAGTAGCTATTTTAGCCTGTAATACATTTGTTGTCATTGTTACAAATTTGTGGCATTCCCTAATCTGTAGGAGGGATTCCTAGTAGGAGTCACTGAAATGAAAGCCATTATATTTTGATATGTTAATATACAGTTTTTGCATTTAAGACCAGAAAGTAAGACTAGAGGTCAGTTACAGTGCTACAAAAATAAGTTAATTGGGAAAAAAATCTAATTGAATGAAAATGTTAATTGTCTTCATACATTTGATTAAAAAAGTGAAAACTGTCATATATTTTATATTCATTGCACATAAAGTGACATTTCATTCATTTGACTGATAAACAGTATGGCTTATAACTCATAAAATGATCTCAAATGATTAGAATATTTCATTTGTCACTTTGCATGTAAGGAATAAAACAGATAACATTTTAGCTTTTTTGGAAAAAAATATTTTTTCTCAATTTCCTAATTTTTAGACTCATAGAAAGTGTGGATTTAAAGCTAAGTGACAGTTCAGTCATAGGTGTGGTAGCGGATGCTGAAGTGGATGCTGAAGAAATATCAGATTTCATTCAGGTGGATGATTTTGAATGCTGGGTTCACTTATTGATTTATTCATTGTTCATAATGGTATTAGTGATGGGTCGGTCGCGAACGATCCGGCTCTAAGAGCCGGCTCTTTGAAGTGAACGACGGGAGCCGGCTCCTGAGAGTGAGCTGATTCTTTTTGTTTTTTGTTTTTTTGCCGCACGTGATTGGTCAAGATGTGTGGCAGCGTCTGTGTGTCTACTCTACACTGAGCAAGAGCGCAGCTGGGGGTGTGGTTACAGACGTAATGACAGCACAGTTAGCACAGAACAGGAGTGAGGGAGGGTCACCCGCCAGAGAACTTTAGACAGACTACACGCTGGACAGGTGAGGAACATGAGTGACAGGAAACGAAGTATAGTTTGGACGCATTTTAACATGATACAGTTCAAAGGCAGAGTGTACACTTTGCAACGTGGAAATTTCATATCGTGCAGTTGCAAATGTACATAATATACACATTTAGAGATTGGACCTATTTGTTTACTTGAGATGGGCCTTTGTTTTTGTATTTCATAATTTATTTTTGTATAAATAAAGCCATATAAATAATACATATTTGATACAATGTATATTTTTACACTAGTAATTAATTTTACACACAAAATTTAATAATACAATAAAAATTAAATTAAATAAATAAAAAATAATAATAATAAAAATAAAATAAATTGATTTAAGCAACCAAATCTAAGGAGCAACTTGGGAGCCAAAAGAGCTGGCTCTTCTTAGTGAGCCGAGCCAAAAGAACCGGCTCCCTAGAAAGAGCCGGAATTCCCATCACTAAATGGTTTTATGGATTCTGCACACCAGCCTGTTGGTTTTTCTCAGCTGGACCAATTGCTCTTGCATGACTCCCCCTTCTCCCATGATGTTCAATTCAGAGCCACATTAGGAAATATCACATAGGGGCCCTGCATTAAACATAATTGAGTGGGTTACGGGATCAAAAAATCATATCATTTTTAATTATACTTAATTGTTGTTTCCTTTGCATTTCATCTCCTTCCTCACATTTAGAAGATAATCAATCCAAATCAATGTAGTTGCATAGGCACCTTCAGACTGATGAGCTCATGGGAATGAGCGCAGAAGGTGCTGGAGCCATGTGTGTAACCTAAGCTGTAGCTAGAGCCTCTGCTCATCCTCTGCCAGACACCATACGGCAAGCAGAGGTGACTTTGAGGAGGAGGCTCATTAAAGCAGGACAGACACGCAACATGCAGAAACTGTGCTTAGGGAAATCATGGAAGGATGGACAATAGAGGAAAGTACACAAGTTTAGGGATGATAAAATGTCTACTGAGGAGAGCCTGAATTTTACAGGAGCGCCCACTGAACAAGAGAAGCCCGGTGAATTATTGAAAGCGTAATAAAATGTCCTTGGGGGGGGTGAAAAAGAAAACATTACATTATTCTTCCTCTCTTTTCACATCGAGCCTGTGATTACTGAGCCGAAAAAAAAAGTTCATACTCTCCGGCCGTTTTTCACCAGAGGAGAGAATCTTATCTCCAAATGGAGTTTTTTTTTCACTCTCTCTTTCTCCTTTCTCCCGAGAGCTTTCATCTGACAGAAGGCCTTACCCTCTTCGTCCCTGCCATATTCACCGCCTCTCTCTCTATTCATAAAGCCCATTTGTTTTAAATAAGTCTGAAATCATTCAGGAGAGAAGCTGAAGGTTATTTCACTCAGATTTGACTTCGTTAGAGCTCCCTGTGGAGCTGTGACAGCCCCGAGAATGGCTCCTCTAATCCGCCTGTGTTGTTTTTTTCTTCTCTTCACCATTGGCCGAGGCTGAAATCTGACTGTGGGCGTGGTCTCTGGATGAGGCTAATCAAAGCGAGTTGCTCAGGTTGATTTTTGTTCGTAATTGTCCCAGGCTGTATGGATTAGATGTTTTGTTGTGCATTCAGGGCTGGACTGTTTATGGATTGGGATCAATTATGTTGCATGGCAGGTGAATTTGCCTGAGGCAAAGCCAATTTCATATCATAACTAAACAGCGGGACTTTAATCGCTCATCCTGTGCAAACAAATAGATATCGATGCTGCTTGTCGGTGCATGTTTAACAGCCACAGGCCGCTTTTGACAAAGATCATCTGGAGAAGATAAGAGACAAAGTAAATCACTTTGAACTAGCGGTGCACAGAGCATGAATTTTGATGGTCAATCTCAGATTTGTCCAGTAACACTGGACCTGGACTATAAATTGGCTCTAAGATTTGCATTTTTGTACATTTACACACTGCAAATAGTAATCAAATATCAGTCCCAAATATTGGTTACGTTGTCGTTGATCATTAATAATAGTGACCCTGAAGCAAATTGTCAAGTCTTCATTGTCAAAGTCAGTAATCACTTCATATTCATATATTTTCACATTCTCCCCAATATGTTATGATTTAAATACACAAATAAAAAGGCTCCTACACAGTAAATATGCCAGTGTTAAAGCAACACTATTAGAGATAAATTAAAACTGATGGTGTCAAAATGTAACACTCCCAGTGTTAATTTAACTCTAATAGTGTTGATTTAACACTGGCAGATTTACTGTGTATTGCTAGGTCAACATAATGTTAAAATGTGTCAACATTACCGTCAGTGTCTGAAAGGACATTTATTGTTGTAACACTGCTACTATACAACATCTTTACGTCTCTGACTTGAAGGGTAATGTTAAAGTTAATGTGGCATTTTGTGCCGATATTGTATTTGGTGTCAGTAATGGCATGGAATGGAAATAAACCATTTTAGTGCTAATCAAAGCTCAGTTTCCAGAAAAGGTAATCAGGTATACAGTCAGTTGGTGAGCAGCAATGATGCTAATCGGTGTATAATACCTGTCAAAAGTTTGGACACACCTTCCTAACATTCAGTGGCTTTTCATGATTTAAAAATGGTCTGCATTGCAGATGAATACTGAAGTCATCTAGACTATGAGGGTACAAATAAGGAATCATGTAGTAAACTTAAAAGTGTTAAACAAACCAAAACATGTTTTAGATTTTAGATTTTTCAAAGTAGACACACAACTGATGTCTCAAACACATTAAGAGGGCAAGAAATTCATGAACTCTTGACAAGGCACAGCTGTTAACTGAAAGCCATTCCAGGTGACTACCTCATAAAGCTGACTGAGAAAATGCCAAGAAAGCTGGCATCTAAGCAAGAGTAATCTAATTCCATATGTATTTCTTCATAGTTTGGATGATTTTAGTATTAATCTACAATGCAGGACATTTTTAAATCACGAAAAACCACTGAATGTCTAGAAGGTGTTTCCTTTGACTGGTATTGTACAGTACCTTTTTGTTTGATTAACACTATTATAAGAAACATCATTTGTGGTCAGAGAGAGTTTTTAACACTCAGCTAATCACTGATCATGTCTTAGAAGCAAATATTCTGATTGTGATCATGATGTGGCCTCAAGCAGTAATGGATGAGATGATGGTAATGCAGCTCAGATGTGTATCAGCTCTGAATGAGAATCTTTACAACATTCATTTCATGAATCCATTAAAGACAGCTCAGCATGTTTGGCTTCTTTAAGTGGACACAATTGTAGGCATTGATTTATTCTATCTATATCTGCTCTTTAAACCTGCACTTAACAACTAATACATTTAATGCATTTACAGATGTATGCTAAATGAACATTAATTAATATATTTATACATGCATGTATATTTCCCCCTCTTCCTCTATGGTCACTGGGGGTACATTATGATATCAGCCCCCGTCCTCCCACACAATTGATTTGTGAGTAATTAAAAATGTCTGTGCCTGGACGTGGGCCAGCTTCATGTTCTATTCATGCAGATTAATACATATTTGTCGGGGCCTGTGGGAGCAGACAGGCGGCAGTGTCTGCTATTAAACATTCATGAGTGTGCAGGACACACAGAAGCACATTCTAATGCTATTTATGCGCCTTTTCTCACTTCCTTATGCTATCATAATGGATCACAAAATGGGGAACATCATTGCCGAACAGGAACGCTTAAGTGAGAGTATAATTTGTTTCATGTAAATTAGAAAAAAAAAATTGGGTTTGCTTTAATAGCCTCTGTGTGTGTGTGTGTGTGTGTGTGTGTGTGTGTGTGTGTGTGTGTGTTTGCAGGTAAAGGTGCTAGATATACTCAAATAAAATCTAACATCCACGTGTTATTCCATGATATTGATTTACGATACTGTGTATATTATGATAAAATCCTGAAGTTCAAATAGCCACGCCCCCTTGATTAATTAAACATGAATCTTACACAGTATATAATTTTAGAACTCAGTGCTTAACTATTTATGTAGTTAGTTCTAGTATTAGCACAGATTATTACTTTGCAATGATAGAATGCTCACTTTTCACACTTCCTCGTGTACAACTGAACAAAATATTATAACACTGTATCATGCTAAGGACAGTGCAGCAAAGCTAGGAAATCTGTAATACAATGGAACATTAGTTATCGTTTGCCCTGGTTATGTACAATTCAGTTGTCGTCAACTTTTTTCAGGGAAATTTTGTCCCAGTTATCGGTCATCTGGCCGATTTTCATTGGTTTGCCGTGAGTCGCCAATAATTTTTTTTGCAAAAGCAAAGCATCTAACCACGAGTTTGTCATGAATTCTGGCCTTGTTTCTTGCTGATAATGCTCAAAACAAACTAAAACAAATCACACTGAAGCGACAGTACACAGGAAATGGGTGTAAAAACAGCGCCAGAGAACCCTGAGAACGGATGTACAAAACAGAGGCTGTTGGCTGGACCACACCAGCATGCTCTAAAACAGAACGTAAACCCGTAAGAGTGATGTTAAATGTTCACTTATCAATTTCATTAGTCTTTTGTATTTATTTCTCATTGTTTTCAGTATGTAAAACTATAGTTATATAAATATCTATGTATTCTATCAATCAATATAAAATATATTTTTGTTAACATTTTGGAGTGTTTAGAACGGATTAATTGGCTTTACATGATTTCTTATGGGAAATATTGCTTCAGTTGTTGGTTGCTTCAGTTATCATGATGTCCTTCATCCTTGTAAGTACCAGTAAGTAGTTCCAGACGTACATTCCACAGTCTTAAGGGGCAGTGTTGACCTGGTGGTTAGGGAAGGTTGCCGGATATGACTGAAGTGTCACTGAGCAATGCACTGAACCTCTCTAGGCACCATGGATAGGGGTTGCCCACCACTTCACATTATGTACTCTTATGTACTCACTGCCATCATAGTGTATTCACTACTGTCTGTGTTTCACTGCAACGATGGGTTAAATGCAGAGACCAAATTCCTCACACACTGACTGTGCACTTTCACTTTCGTATAACTGAAGAAAAACTCAACCATTTTTGAATTGTTTCCAGTGTAGTTACTAGATAATAATACTTATTGTGTAATAAAAGCCAGGCGCTTAGGGGGTCTTAACAGCAGTTGGTAAATGAGGTCCAGTTATATTATCATTCATTTTAATTTATTTTATTAGTAAAATAATGTGATACAAATTTGAATTCATATTGCCCACCACTAATGCGCTGTGCTGTGTTATAGGTGGATGGAGTAACTGGGGGAACTGGGCGGAGTGCAGCAGTGAGTGCGGAGGTGGGGTTCAGACACGCACACGTGTGTGTAACTCACCTCCAGATGATGCTTTCCTGTGTGATGGAGTTCTAGAAGAAGGACGGCCCTGCAACTCCCAGCCCTGCATAGGTGAGCTCTGTGTTTATATTATATTCAGATTATCTGAATCTCCTCATACTTTACACTTTATATTATTAAATGTTCATATGTATTATTTATTGATAATGATATTTTTTCTGAATGTAAATAAAAGGAAAATTATTGACTATGTTACTGTGTTATTAAGTGTGCATTTGGGAAATACATTTGAGTGTGCCAGCTCTTGTCTAGATAAGTGGTCACTCACAACTCTATCCTCAAGAAAGTTCAGACTAATGGATAACTCCTGTCTGTCCTGCAGGCAAAGGCCGACATGGCTCTCGTAGCCAATCACTGAGATCAGTGGACAGTCGCAAGCGAGAAGATGTGGACAAGACCCGTGGAGGACAGCAATCTTCTCAGACAGGTAAGAAATGCACATCAACCACTCACTCACACACATACATACATACACACACATAGATTGTGCTATTTTTCATGAATGCAGTACTTAACCCAAGTAAACATGTGTTTACATACATACACTGTATATATGCATACAAACCAACTGTCCCCAAAATTTGGGACACGTTCTAAAAATGCATTAAAAACTAAAATCTGTCATTTGTTAATTTACTTGAACTTTTATTTAAATGGCAAAAGGACAAAGAAAAGATGTTCAATGTTTTCAAAGACAAACTTAATTGCATTTGTTAAATATAAACACATTTAGAATTTGATGACTGCCACGCTGGCTAAATAAGGCTGACAAGTACAGGTAACAGTGTTATCACTTTAACTGGTAACAGGTGAGGGCATTAAGATTGAGTATAAAAGAAGCATCCACCTGAGATTTAGTGTTTGCAAGCATAAATAGGTTGTGATTCACCAGTTTGGCCCAAACTTGGTGAGAGAATTGTCAGTCAGTTCAAAGACAGTTTCTCAGTTGAAGACTTCAAAGAATGTAGGTATTTCACCATCTACAGTTCATAATATTATGAAAAGATTCAGATAGTCAGGGGCAATCCTGGTACTTAAAGGCAGAGGGATGGAAACTGCAGTTGAATGTACTGTTCATCAAGCCCTCAGGCAGAAATGTTTGGGAGACTGTCATAAACTGTCATAAACTGTCAGAAAATGTCATGAATATAGACACATGGGCTCAGTAGTACTTTGGAAAGTCATTGTGTCTTAACACAGCCAGCATTAAGAAATGCAATCTATATATGGTCAACCCTTATGTATACTATATGTGGTCTGGTTATGCTATATGAATATGAATGTGCGTATGTGTTGTGTGATGTGTTTTGGCCTGATTCACTGCGAAACATCAATCTGTGTATGACTCATGGACTTTAGAGCTCATTATGTAGGAATATTGTAGGTAATTTGAGAGGCTGTTGAACCAACAAGCCAATAGAGGATACACATGGATTATGTCCAGTCATGCTGTCTTTGGCCTTTGCATGTCTGCAAAATATTGATTTCAGATTTGTAGCAATGTAGATTCAATAGATTCATGCACTGGAATGCATTCTTTTGTAGATATCATTGCAGGAACTACATCCAGACTGTACTAACACTGTGATCTTCACACTCATATGAAAGTAACCATGCATTCTACAGTACACTAAGTATTTTAAATCTTATCCAATGTCTTTCAAACTTATATACAGTGTCATTCATATTTATATGTACTATTAATTATGACAATTAAACTGACATTGAATGAGATTTGTCCAGCCTAACAACATTTGATTCAAAACAGCACTTTGCATCAGTATGCCAAAGTAATTGATGCCAAGAGTTTGTATTGCATGTTGTATGTGTATATTACTTCACTTTGGCGGTGATGCCTCCAAACAAGCACATCACAAACTGACATTGCACATCAAAAAACATACATGGTGAGGGTTTTATACTAAGAAACCTCAATATTTTTGCCATAATTGTGACCCCGCCAGGGAAAACCAGGCCAAAGTCTTTTTTTTTCAAAATTTGTTTTTTTCAAAACAACTTTTTTTGTGAATTTATGTTTTGTTTTTGATCAAAATATGTACTACAATAGATATCTGAGACTATTATCTTTCATTTACAGCAATAATACTGAGTGGCTAAGTTTTGTCGCTAATGTGAGTGACACGATATCTCAGTAAATTGCCCAGTGACTTTGGCCTGGTTTTCCCTGGCAAGGTCACAAATGCTTGAGATTGAAGGTTATTCAGTAGTAGTAGTAGTAGTAGTAGTAGTAGTAGTAGTAGTAGTAGTAGTAGTTATTCAGGTTATTTTACATTAAATGTACCCTTATTTCATAGAGTCTTCCTTGCCATGCCCTCTTTAAGAGATTTCTTTCTGTAGGACTGCTCTGAAAGTCCACTTTTTCTCACTTGGATCCTCACATCAGCCTACATTCCTCCTCTACAATCTTTCTATTGTCTATTTTTGCTTACTGGTCAGTTCTGGGCTGATATATTGACCAGTAAAGACTGTCCATCCACTCCTTTGCACATGATTACCATGATTTCCTGGCTTATCCAGCTAGAGTCTGTCAGACCTGCGTTACTCACTGACTTGAAATAAAGTGAACAGATGTACCAGATATGAATGTTTTTTATTACTGGGACATTGAGTAGAATATGATTGTGCACATATAGAAATTTAGCTTTGGCCAAGAGACTGTGGATTAGAAGCTGAAATATTTCTGGAAAAGCTGAATTAGGTGCCACTTGTAAGTTTTTGATTTGTCGAATAAAATCACTAATTACAATCATTCATTTTGTCAATTTAATAGACAACATTATTACATTAGGATAATTCCCTTCTAATGATGTACCAAAAGGTGGGAGAAAGTTTTGAAACACTACAAATATACATCTACACATGATGCATTAGAGGCCACTAATAACAGCTAGCTGACATTACTGCTTAAAAAAAGTAGTGATCAATTAAAATGAGTTTTTCAATTATGCTGATATTTAGAGTGCAGGGTGGTCATATCTACGGTGGCTGAGAAGATCCAACGTGCTGCAGATTCACAAACACACTGCAGATTCACAAAACAAATGCAAGTTCAGAAACGTGCTGCAAAAACGTTCACAACGGAAGTGTTTCCGGAGGACACTTAAAGGACTTGGGACCATATCCG
This sequence comes from Crenuchus spilurus, assembly GCA_036984385.1. Taxonomy (NCBI): domain Eukaryota; kingdom Metazoa; phylum Chordata; class Actinopteri; order Characiformes; family Crenuchidae; genus Crenuchus; species Crenuchus spilurus. The sequence goes on along the minus strand of BRDA01029907.1, from coordinate 7,528 downwards.
CGATGCCATATGTAAACAGAACTTAGATGAGCCTTAGATGATCTCTAATGAGCAGCAAGTTTACATAATTATAATTGATGACTACAGTTAGCAAATATAACCAAACTTACTTCTCATTCGAGGTGCTGTCATGGCTCGTCTAGGTTCTGTTTATATATGGCATCACCATATATGGTCTGATGTCCTTTAACTTCTGCTGTATTGTGTTTTGCATCACGTTTGAGAATTTGCAGTGTTTTGGGTCTTCTCAGCCACCATACATATCTAATGATATCTAATCCCAATATCATGTGTTGCCTTTTTTATCTGAAAAAATATATACGTTTAAAACTAAAATAATTGTTGACTTGAGATGAAAGGATAGACTTATCAGTCATACCTTCATTTGCCTGTAGAGTGGTGAAATTGACAGTAGGGGGAGCTCTATATTTGTTCTACAGCAGCCACATTTGATAAGGCTGCCTGCAGATGTACCTGTAAATCTGTCATTTTTTTGTTAATTGGTCTTATGAGCATGAGTTGATTATGATCTAATAATGCAAACATTGGCACAAATAATCAGTACATCATTACTAGAAAGCCAGCAAACACAATTAACAATTCTCCCAAACACATCCTAAAGCAACTGTAGTTTTTCCAAAGATTTTAAAATAAACCTTTTAGTACATCATGGGAAGGGGAGCTTGGCCATATTGTCCCCATCATCTGCTACATCCTGGGGTTGTCTTTTATTTCTGTTGACATATCACAACAGTAGTATGTTGTAGCAGTCAGTACGGATTAGCCCTACCAAATGCAGTTACATTTCTATCACCCTCAGATCTTCTTGACTGCGTGTGCATTATACCACAGAATACTTGTTCACCAGCTGTCTGACTCTTCTCCTGGATAGCCATGCTAAATCATGATCTAACCTAACATATCTTGAAAAGAGACATTCACCTCATTTGGACGGTTGAATGTTCAGGATATGAAAACAAGTTAGCACAGGGTGGCTAATTCCTGCATGCTAATTAGTTTTGGCCCCTTTTTCCTTCCCATCCTTCTGAACCCTGCTCACCCTGGTCCTGCCCTCACCCCAACCCTGCCCCAGTAGACTCTCCTTCCGGTGAAGAGTGGTCCCCGTGGAGTGTGTGTTCAGCCACGTGTGGCGAAGGCTGGCAGAGTCGCACGCGCTTCTGTGTTTCCGTCTCGTACAGCACGCAGTGCAGTGGGCCGCTACGCGAGCAGAGACCCTGCAACAACACCGCCGTGTGTCCAGGTAAGCTCCGCCCACCTCAATCCTCTCCTCCTGTCCCTTCAGCCCAGCACTTGACCTATTCATGCTCCACTCACAAATGTGTTGTAGTGTAGCAAACCCTGAAAGTTTGATCATGGAAAGATGCCATCCAACCTGTAGCTGTTTAGAACCACTGACATTTAAAATGCTAAGCAGGACTGTGTTTTTTGTATTTACACTGTAAAAAAATTCAACCCAACTTAAAAATTTAAGGCACTTGCTGCATTTTTTGTAGTTAATTCAACTTGACTTCTTAATTCAACTCAAATTATTTAGTTCTCCTAACTCAATAATTTAGTCAAATACAATATAACACATTTTATCTCATTTCTACACCAGCTAGGACAAACAATGACATTATTTCCTCTTCTTGGACTCCTGTTTGGGGTTTGAACTCACAAGACAAGCAGAGAGCTCCACCAATCATAAGCTGGTTTTGCCAATTTAACAAATGTGCAAAAAAAAAAACTTTGGCCAAAAAAAAAAAAAATCCACTCAAATATTAGAAAAAACTTTTAGACTTAGGTGGATATCAATAAAGCTGAAATGTGAAAAAGTGTAATGGAAAAGGGTTTATCAAATTATTATTATGATTAAAATGATGCATTGAGATGTAAGTCCAGGTCTATGATGTAAATTTTTTATTACATTCATTGTTATAGTGTATACAAAGCTGTGAACTGTTGTTATTTGTACACCAAACATTTTGCCAACTGACATATACTTCACACAAGGGGTCAGCTTATATAAAGCAAAGGTGATTCTCTTTTCACATACCACAGTCACAAGTCTAGTGACACTATGTCAATGAAAGAGTCACAGATAGCAGCACAAAGTTGATTTTAAAAATATTTATAAAAGTAGAGTTAGGAGATCTTGAAGTTTGAGTTGGTAAACATGAAGTGGAATTAACTCAAAAAAGTAAGTGAATTACTAAATTTACTTTAGTAAATTTTCTAACACTGTTAGATTTTCTAAAAATTTTCAATTTTTTTTTTTTTTATAACTGAAAATAAGCAGGTTATAAATAATGCATTTACCACTAACACTAGCTTGATTATATGAGAAAAATAGTATGAGTGTTCACACACACACAACATAAAGACACATGTTAAATGCAGATATTCTGGCATCTCGTTGTGTTGAATGGGACTGGCGTCAGTATAGCTACAAAGGAATGTGTTTGTGGGTGGAATATGAATAGGTCAGATCCACCTCCTCCTCCCCAGTCCCTGAGCTCCTGCACCAACTGACCACCCACCTGCTGTCCAGTTGAGACTCACTCTCCCTGGGATTCTGCTAGCCTTTGGAAGCCCAGTTCTGGAGAGTAGTGAAGAGATGGTAATGGGTTTAAGTAGAGCGTAGCAGGACATCTAACCACAGTGCCAAAGCTGTCCCAGTACAAGCTGGGTGGTGTTACTCTCTCTCTCTCTCTCTCTCTCTCTCTCTCTCTCTCTCTCTCTCTCTCTCTCTCTCTCTCTCTCTCTCTCTCTCGCTCTCTCTCTCTCCCTCTGTGTGACAGGACTGTGCATCCAAGCATTCTCATATATTTAACACCTCTGGGGTATACATAAATATGCAAACCGATCCTCTAGTACACACACCCACATATGACATCAACAGAGTGCCTCTCATTGCGCATACAATCGTGCTTCATATTGCTAAAACTATTTGCAATTCAGGACCCCAATGCCACTCTATGTGAATAGGGGTTAGCCTTCAGTGCCTTGGAGTTATTGCATAAATGGGGTTCAGTGACTTTTATTTGTATGCACATTTCATTTATATGTCCATAGATAGCTGTTCGGTTGTATGTGGAAGGGTGTCTTTCTCTCTATAAATCATACCCTAGCCGCTCTGATTGCAGTGCATGGTGCGTGGGATGAGTGGTCTCCATGGAGTCTGTGTTCCTCCACCTGTGGCCGTGGCTACAGGGACCGAACGCGCACGTGTAAGCCGCCGCAGTTTGGAGGAGAAGCGTGTGTGGGTCCCGAGAAACAGACCAAATTCTGCAACATCGCCGTCTGCCCAGGTGAGAATGTTTAAATAAAGAGTGCCTCATTCAGACTTAATGACTTCCATCAAGTGTCACAATTAAAGGCAGATGAGAGGCTGTGTGGGTGGCCGAGACTGAAAGGAGGCTTTGTCAGCCTTGCATACAGGCACAGTGACTAAGTGAGATTTTAAATTACTCCAGAATGGACCAGAGACTAAAGGCTTAGCAACAAAAAAACTCTATTTCTCTCTATTTCTCATTCTCTCTCACTCTGTCTCACATTCTATCTCTCTCTCTCCATCTCTGTCTGTTTGTCTCTGGCTCCATCTCTCTCTCTCTCTCTCTCTCTCTCTCTCTCTCTCTCTCTCTCTCTCTCTCTCTCTCTCTCTCTGTGTGTGTGTGTGTCTCTCTGTGTCTCTCTCTCTGTGTCAATAATTATTATAATAATCAATAACTGTAATAATTATCAGTGCCAATACCTTATTAAATTCTCTATACAGTGATGATCCTTTTCTTAGTTGCAAACCTAACAAAAAAAAATTCTGTCCAAAATGCAGATGAGACTGAAAGTAAAATCTGCCATAATTCTCAAATTTCTGTCAAAATAAAAGCCCTATAAACAAGGGTGGCACAGCATGTCAGAATAAAAGTTCTGTGTATGAGAGCACAGAGTTAAACTTTATCTAAACTCTGTAGCCTAAAACTTGTCTGAAGAATATGATAACATATAAAATACTCTATTTTTATATTTTAGGTTTTAGAATGAACTCTTTTGTGGCAGCACATCATTTTTTGGCACACATACTTTACATTTAATTTATAAAGAACAAAACAACACAGATATTATTTTGTTTTTTGCTTGTTTCAACAAAAATATTTCCTCCCTCCCTACTTTCCTTCCTTTCTTCCTTCCTTCCTCCCTGCCTTTATCTCTTCCTTCTTTCCACAATTCCTCCCTCCCTCATTTGCTCCCTTCCTTCTTTCCTTCTTTCTTCCTTCCTGACTCCCTCTTTCAATCCCTTCCATTCTTTCTCCCCCTTCCCTCTCTTCTTTCCTTCCTTCATCCCTCCCTCCCTCCCTTCCTTCCTTCCCCTCCCTCCTTTCTCTCCTTCCTCTGTTCCTCCCTCCCTCCCTCTGTCCTTTCCTTTCTCCCTCACTCTCAAAATCCCTTCCTTCCTTCCTTGTTTCTACCGTACTGCCCTCCCTCCCTTCTTTCCTTCCTCTGTTCCTTCCTCCCTCCCTCCCTCCCTCCCTCTGTCCTTTCCTTTCTCCCTCCCTCTCTCCATCCCTTCCTTCCTTCCTTGTTTCTACCCTACCACCCTTCCTCCCTTCTTTCCTTCCTCTGTTCCTTCCTCCCTCCCTCTGTCCTTTCCTTTCTCCCTCCCTCTCTCAATCCCTTCCTTCCTTCCTTTTTTCTACTGTATCACCTTCTTTCCATTCTTTCTTCTTTCCTCCTTCACTCCATCCCTTCCTTCTTCCTTCCTTTCAACCAACAAACAACACATCTGCAAAAGCTAGAATACCAAGAATACCAACTACATGTAGTAAATATAACATGAATGGCAGTTTACCTTTTTGAATAAAATTATGTTCATAAATGAGTTTTTTCCTGATATTAATTAAAAAAAAAAAAAACTTATTTAAAGCATAAAACATATCAAAAGGAAATACAGCCACATCATTTCTTTTCACCTAATAGAGTTGATTTGGTGTATATATATATATATATATATATATATATATAATTTTACTTTACATGAACTTTCATCATCTCAGAGCTGCTCAAAGTTCTCTTCTCTCTTTTCTCTCTTTATTTAGTGGATGGAGTGTGGAATGAGTGGTCGAGTTGGAGCTCATGTTCAGCAACGTGTTCTAACGGCACGACGCAGAGAACTCGTGAGTGTAACGGCCCGTCATACGGAGGCTCAGAATGTCAGGGCGAGTGGCTGCAGACGCGGGACTGTTTTCTGAGGGAGTGTCCTGTGGATGGACTCTGGCAGCAGTGGAGCTCCTGGTCCAGTTGTACTAAGACATGTGGTGGGGGGAGCCAACAGAGGCAGAGGGTCTGTTATGGGCCATTCTCTGGGGGAAAGCCATGTCCAGGAGACCGAGAGGAAGTGCGCCATTGTAATGAGAAGAAATGTCCAGGTGCTAGTGCTAGCTCACGTTTTTGTTACTTCTGCTGTTTTTGATCCTTTTTCACAGATTAATTTTCTTTTGTTTTACAAAGAGCCCCATGAGATCTGTGATGAGGAGAACTTCTCTAATGTGGTGTGGAAGAGAACTCCTGCAGGAGACACAGCAGCTGTGCGCTGCCCACCCAATGCTGTGGGTAAGAAACCCACCATAAACACACAAAGGCAATACATACATATGTGCCTAATAGATTAAAGAAACTCCATGTATAAGATATGATATACCTACATAGGGACATATGTAAGCAGTGATATATTTTAACATAGTTGCCAAAAAACTTAAATTCCTGTGAATACTAGACTAAGATGTTCATAAATACTCAAATATGAAATGCATTCTTTTATGCATATGCACGTATCATTCAGTGTCTATGCATGTACCATTCAGTAGAAGGGAATTTTATGAGCTAGATCCTAAAGATATCTTGCACCTAAATGGCCAGCCTGGTGGTTAGGGATCTTATCTTGTGACCTGGTCGCTGGATTGATCCCCGGGCAGGTTATGACTGAAGAGCCCTTGAGCAAAGCAACGAATTCCCAGCTGCTTTCCAGGTGATGTGGATCGGGCTGCCCACCACTTCAGGCACGTGTTCACACAGCCTAGAGTGTTCACTAGTCTGTGTGTTTCACCGCACAGATGGGTTCAATGCAGAAGTCAAATTCCGTTGTGTGCAGTCACATTAGCAAAGTTGAATCTAATCTAAAACTAAATCTCTCATTTCTGTGAATAATCTGATTCTGTTTGAGCACCACAGACAGTTCAGTTTAATGGTTTAGACATGGCATACATTGTATTAACATGCTGTGTGTACAGGCCTCATCCTTCGTCGCTGTTCTCTCGATGATGAGGGCATTGCCTACTGGGAGAATCCCACATACATGAAATGTATCTCCAATGACTACCGCAACATCCAAACACTGGTGAGTGCTCCTGTAATGACAGTTCAGTGATGCACATTACTGTGGAAACTTGTCATTTGACTGATTATCAATTCCTCAGACCCGAGATCACCTGTTAAAGGCACAGAGAGGGCTTGTGGGAGATGGAGTTTCTGAAGTAATGACTAAGCTGAGAGTGACCTCCAGCGATGGCACAAGCTACAGTGGAGACTTACTGGCTATAGTGGATGTTTTGAAGAACATGACAGAAATCTTCAGGAGATCCTACTACAGCCCCAGCAGTGCCGACATGAAGGTAAGTGCAGCATGATTATTACAATCACGAGAATAGGAGATGCTAGTCCACAATCAACCTCAATAAACACTATTAATCACTATAAAAGGAGATATTAGTCCATAAGCAACCTCAATAAACACTTTTAATCAATAGAATAGGAGATATCAGTCCATAAACAACTCAAATAAACACTATTAATCACTAGAATATGAGCTATTAGTTTATAAACAACCTCAATAAACACTATTAATCACTAGAATATGAGCTATTAGTCCATGAACAACCTCAATAAACACTATTAATCACTAGAATAGGAGCTATTAGTCTATAAACAACCTCAATAAACACTATTAATCACTAGAATAGGAGATATTAGTCCATAAACAACCTCAATAACCACTATTAATCATTGTAATAGGATATATTAGCCTAAGAACAACCTCAATAAACATTATTAATCACTAGAATAGGAGATATTAGTCCATAAGCAACCTCAATAAACACTTTTAATCACTAGGAAAAAATTATCCATAAACACCCAATAAACACTATTTCAATATAATAGGAATTTTTAGTCCATGAACAACTACAATAAACACTATTAATCACTAGAATATGAGATATTAGTCTACAAACAACCTCAATAAACACTATTAATCACTAGAATAGGAGATATTAGTCCATAAACAACCTCAGTAAACATTGATAATCACTAGAATGAGATATTAGTCCATAAACAACATCAATAAACACCATTAATCACTGTAATAGGATATATTAGCCTAAGAACAACCTCAATAAATATTATTAATCACTAGAATAGGAGATATTAGTCCATAAACAGTTTCAATAGACAATATTAATAACTAGAATATGAGCTA